>JAKCPB010001600.1:0-67385 GCA_021442155.1 Cymbidium sinense | reverse complement strand
ATCGTGCTCATTTTTTCTATGGTAGCTTGTGTCTTACTTGGTTTGTTACTTGGTTTATGAATGAAATAAAGAAATGTTGAATCTTAATTTGTTCTCTATTTAAAAAAAAAACAAAAGCCCTAAACCCTAACAAACCTTATACCTAAACTGGCCACCCAAACACTAAACTCTAGACCTTAAAATCCTGCGTAAAGCCCTACCACTAGCTGAGCCAGGAAACCTAGGCCACAAACCCTAAAACATACTACAAACACTAAACTCTAAACCACAAAGCCCAAACCCTCAACTAAGAAACTAAAACCTAAACCAAAAATAAAACCTAAAAATAAAATAAAGAAATAATCTTAAATAAAACTTAAAACTAAAAAAAATGAAATAAAACCAAAACTAAAACTAAAACCTGAAAATAATAATAATAAATAAAAATAAAAATAAACTAAAATAAATAAAACCTAAACTAAACTAAAACTAAAAACCTAAATAAAATAAAAACTAAACCTAAATAAAATAAAATAAACCTAAAATAAAATTAACTAAAATTAAATAAAACCTAAACCTAAAAAATAAACCTATAAATAAACTTATAAATAAATAAAAACAAACCTAAAACTAAGAAAAAACCTAAAACTAAAATCAAAATTAAATAAACATAAACAAGGTAAAATAAAGTAAACTAGTAAATTAAACCTAAAGCCTAAACCTAAAAACTAAACCTAAACCTAAACCTAAATCTAAATAAAATTAAATAAACTAAAAATAACATAAACTAAAAATAAAATCTAAAATAAACCTAAAGGCTAAAACCTAAAACCCAAACCTAAAATAATAACCTAAACCTAAACCAAAATAAAACAAAAAACTAAACCTAAAATAAAATAAAATAAAATAAAACTAAAATAAACATAAACCTAAACCTAAACCTAAAAATAAAATAAAATAAAAAACCTAAACTAAATTGAATAATCCAAAATAATAATAAACTAAACAAAATAAAAAAGTAAACCAAATAAAATATAAAATAAAATAAAATAAACAAAATTAAATTAATTAAACTAAACTTCGGTTTTGCTTAATTTTTTAAAAACTTTAAACCCTAAATAAATCATAAACCCTAAACTAACTAAGATCATGACCCAAACTGACCTAATGCTTAAACCCTAAAACCCTAAATCCAAGACCACCACTCATAAACACAAGCATAAACCTAAAAAACCACAAAGCATAAACCCACTCTAAACCCTAAACCCCAAACCTACCCTAAACCTACTAAGTAAATAAATAAATTTTAAAAAAGCGAAACCTTAAAACCTAATAAACTTAAACCCTAAGAATGGGCAGAACCTTGACAGCAAGAACATCACCGTCATCCAGGCTCAGTCTAGATCTAGCGGTGGAGGCAAAGGTGGAGGTCGTTGTTAACATAATGGTAGTGGGGGATCTGGAGGTGCTGGAGGATATAGAGGTGGTGGTCGAAGTAGTGGTGATTATGGAAGTTGGAGGAGCGACGGAGGTTACAATCATGGTGATGGCGGAGGGAGAGGTCGGGGATATGATGGTGGATCAAACTACTCGAGAGGCCTGGGTGGTTCTGACGGGAACTAGAGAAATTGAAGAACGATTGATCCAATCAGCTACTTATGGAACTGTCTTTACACTAGAGATGATTCTAGTTATCTAGGGTTTTTGATTTGCTCTATGCATGCTCATTTCTTATCTATGTCGTCACTTATGCCTTAGAAAACTTGGTGTGTTACTCGGTTAATGAAATCGAGAAGAAGAAATGTTGAATCTAAATTTGTTCTCTATTAAAAAAAACTAAAAACCCTAAACCCTAAACTAAAACTTGAACCCTGGTCCCAAAACTAAACCAAATCTTAAAACCACTAAACCCTAAACCCCTAAACCATAAACCCTAGCCTAAACCCTACCCTACCCAACCCTAAACTCCTAAACCCTAAACCCTAAATCCCAGGCCTTAGGCCCTAAACCCTCAGTGACCCTGGCAGATCACTGAGCCTGAGCCTAAAAAGGCTAAACCTCGACCTAAATAAACCTAAAAATAAAATAATTAAAAAATGTAAACCGTCAAATAAAAATTAAAAATCTAAACCTAAAAAAAAATAATAAAAAAAATGTAAACCCTCAAATAAAAATTAAAAATCTAAACCTAAAATAAAATAAAATAAAACCTAAGCCTAAACTAAATAAAATAAACTAAAATAAAATAAAACCTAAACCTAAACCTAAACCTAAAGGCTAAACCTAAGAGCTAAATCTAAATAAAATGGAATTAAGTAAATGAGAAAATAAACCTAAAAACTAAGCTAAAATAAAAAAAAACATATAAAACCTAAAATAAAATAAAGAAAAAGCTTAAACCTAAAATAAAAGATAAAACCTAAACCTAAAAATAAAATAGAAACAAAATAAAACTCAGCTAAAATAAACATAATCCTAAACCTAGGCACAAAATGAAGCTAAGATAAAAATCTAAAAAGATAAAATAAATGGTGGATCAAATAAAAGATCAACTAAATAAAGAAATAAAAAAATTAAAAAAATAAACCTGCACGTTTATTTTTTTTTTTAAAATCCCAATTTTAAACCATACCTTAATCCTGACCCCTGCCTGGCCACCATAAACCCTAAAAGCTAAATCCTGAGGCCAGGCCCTAGTGACCCAAGGCCCAAGACCACAGGCCCTAAACCCTAGGCAGCCCAGCCCTGACCCTGGTATGGTGGAGCCCTGAAAGGACTCAGATCCTAAACCACAAACACACCACCTAAAGCTGAGGCTGAACATGAGTGACAGCATGGGCCACCACTAGCCACTGAGCTGGGCTCAGAGCCCTACCCTCTCTAAACCCTAAAGCTTAAAAGCATAAACCTTATGTCTCCTAGCCACAGCTCCAAAACCCTAAACTGAAACCTAAAGTAACTAAATAAGTTTAAAAATAAACCTAAACCTTAAACCCTAAGAGTGGGAAGAACCTTGATGGTAGGAACATCACCATCAACTAGGCTCAGTCTAGACATGACGGTGAAGGCGAAGGCGGAGGCGATGGTTAACATAGTTGCAATGGAGGATCTAGAGGTGCTGGTGGATATGGAGGTGGTGGTCGGAGCAGTGGTGGTTATAAAGGCGGGAGGAGCGATGGAGGTTACGACCAAAGTGATGGCGGAGGGAGAGATCGGGGATGTGATGGTGGATCATGCTAGTCGAGATGCCGGGGTGGTTTTGATAGGAACTGGAGATACTAATGAACGACCAATCCGATTTGTTGCATATGAAATCATGTCTTTATAGTTGAGACAGTTCTAGTTATCTAGGGTATTTAATTTGCTCTATGTGTGCTCATTTTTTATCTATGTCATCACTTGTGTCTTAGAAAACTTGGTGTGTTACTTGGTTGATGAAATCAAAATGAAGAAATATTGAATCTGAATTTTTTCTTTGTTTAAAAATAGTAATACTAAAAACCCTAAATCCTAAACTAAAACATCAACACGGACCTTAAACTCAAACCCCAAAACTAAATCCTAAACCCTTAACCCTCAAAACCTAAACCATAAACTCTCGAACCTACATCCCAACCCTAAACCTTAAACCTTATATCCTACAAACCCTCAACCTAAATCCTAAATGCTAAAACCTAAATTTAAACTTAAATAAATAAAAAACTAAAATAAATAATAAATAAAACTCTAAATAAAATAAAATAAATAAAATAAAACCTAAACTAAACTGACTAAACCTAAACTAAACCTAAATGTAAAATAAAATAAAATAAAATAAAAATAAAACTAAAATAAAATAAATAAAACCTAAATTAAACTAAAAACAAAATAAGACTAAAAACCTAAATAAAATAAAAACTAAATGTCAAAATAAAATAAACCTAAAATAAAATAAAATAAAATAATAACTAAATAAAATAAACCTACCTAAAAAAACCTAAAATTGAAAAATAAAATAAAACTACCCTAAACTAAAAAAAACCAAAATAAATATAATTAAATAAACTAAATTAAAATAAACTAAAATAAATTAAATGACTAAGAATAAACTAAACTAAAACTAAATAAAATAAAATAAACTAAAACTAAACCTAAACACAAATAAAAAAACCTAAACTAAACAAAAATAAAATAAAACATAAACCTAAAAATTAAAATAAAATAATACTAAAATAAACACTAAATGTAAACTAAACTAATTAACATAAACATAAACCTAAACCTAAAAATAAACTAAATAAAAACTAAACTAAAATAAATAAACTAAACTAAATAAAGTAAAACTAAATTAAACTAAAATAAATAAAATAAACTAAATAAACTAAACCTGTGGGTTACTTAATTAAAAAAAACCACACAACTATCCTAAACCTAAACTACTACCCCAAACCCTAAAGCGTTAAACCCTAAACCATGAGTCTTAAACCACTAAACCCTAAACCCTAAATCTAGCCCTAAATCTGCTCAATCTCCACACAAACCTAACCATAACCTAAACCTAAACCAAAACTAAATTAGTAAATAAATTAAACAAACCTAAACTAAACCTAATGGACTAAACCAGGAATGGGACCTTGAGAACATCACCCGTCAACCAAGCTCAGTTGATCGGTGGAGGCAAAGGCGGCGGTGATATCAGTGGTGGATATGGAGGTGGTAGTGGAATGGGTTATGGAGGCGGGAGAAGGTTAATGGTGGTGGAGGAAGAGATCTGATATATGATGGCAGATCACGTTACTCGAGAGACCAGGGTGGTTCTGATGGGAACATGAGAAATTGAAGAATGACCAATCTGATCTCCTGCTTATTGAATTGTGTCTTTATAGTAGAGATGGTTCTACTTATCTATAGTTTTTGATTTGCTCTATTGGTGATCATTTTTTATCTATGTCATCATTTGTGTCTTAGAAAACTTGGGGTGCAACTTGGTTGATGAAATCGAAAAGAAGAAAGGTTGAATATGAATTTGTTCTTTGTTAAAATAAAACCTTAAACCCTAAACCCTAAACCCTAAACTAAAACTTAAACCCTAAATCCTAAACTAACCCTAAATAGTTAAAACATAAACTAAAAAATAAATCCTAAAAGTAAAATAAGTAAACTAAACCAAAATAAAATAAAAAAAAAAATAAAATAAAAAATAAACTAAAACCTAAACATGAACTTAAACCTAAGCGTAAACCTAAATAAAAAATAAAAAAAAATAAAACTAAACTAAATAAATAAAATCCTAAATAAACTAAAAAAGTAAAAAAAACCAAATAAAATAAAACTAAATAAAATAAAATAAACCTAAAATAAAATAAAATTTAATAAAAAACTAAAATTAATGAAATATAACATAAAATAAAATAAAACTAAACCCTAAACTAAAAAACTTAAACCTAAAATATAAAATAAACAAGATGAAACTACTGACTAAAATATATGCTAAAATAAATAAAACCTAAACCTTAAAAATAAACCTAAACCCAAACCTAAAATAAATAAAATAAAATATACTAAACTAAACTAAACTAAAATAAACTTAAAAATAACTTAAGATAAACCTACCAAAATATATAAAACCACTGACTAAAAATAAAAAATAAGACCTAAATAAAAATAAAATAAAATTCACTAAAAGATAACCTAAATAAATAAACTAAAATAAATGACCTAAAAGATAAAACTAAATATATAGATAAAACCTAAATAAAACAAAATAAATAACTTTGAATAAGATTAAACTAATTAAAAACTTGCTGCTTGATTTAAAAAAAACCAAGATCCTGGGCAGCCAGGCCACAGACCCTGGATCTGGCCTAGGCCTAGCACTGAGCACTAGGCTGGAGTGGGCCCTGAGCCCCACCCTGATCCTAGATCTGGCCTAGGCCAGCCTGGGCTCTGACCACTGGGCCCTGGGCCACTAGGCCTGAGCCCAAGGGCTCAGACTGAGGCTGACGCCCAGAAGCAGGCCACTGGTGGCAGTAGGCCAGAGCTCACAGGCTGGGCTGACCTGACCCACTGGGCACGGGACTGGGACCTGGGCCACTGGGCCTGGGCCACTGGGCCTGGGCCACTGGGCCCTGGGCTCTGGGCCCTGGGCCTGGCTGGCTGGGCCCAGCTGAGATCCATCACTGAGCCAGGCTGAAGGCTGGGACTGGGCCACTGAGCCCTGCACGAGACTGAGCTAAAATAAATAACTTAGATGAATGGATAAAAATAAGATAAATAATAAAAGATAACCTAAGAGCTAAAAGGCTGACTAAACATACATAAAATAAATTAAAACCTAATCCTTAGATAAATTAAAAGAAATATAAAGTGACCTAAACCTAAACTTAAAATAAAATAAAATAAAATAAAAAAAATAAAATAAATAAAAGCTAAACTAAGTAATAAATAAAATAAAATAAAAGATTAAATAAATAAAATAAAATAAAATAAAACTAAATAAAACCTAAACCTAAAATATAAACCTAAAATAAAACCTAGTAAATAAAATAAATCCTAAACCCTATAAAAAAAACCTAACCAAATATAAATAAAATAAAATAAACTAAAATAAAAAATAAACTAAATCCCAACTGACTAAACTAAATAAAATAAAATAAACTAAAATAAACTAGACTAAAAATAAAGCTAAAATAAACCTAAAATAAAATCTAAAACTTGGCACGAAAATAAGATTAAAACCTAAACTAAAAAATAAAAATAAAACTAAAAATAAAATAAAATAAAACTCAGCTAAAAATAACCTAATCTAAATAAAATAAAATAAACTAAATTACTAGCTATTAAATAAAAGATCTATAAAAATAAATAAAATAAATTTGTTATATAAAATAAACTAAAATAAACTTCCTTTAATTTAAAAAACTAGGCCTGAGCCATACTCACCTAGATCCTGAGGCTATAAAGGACCTAAAGCCTGCCTAAAGATCCTGGGCCACTGAGCCTAAAGGCTCTAAACTACACCACTGATCAGGCCTGAGCTGATTCAGGCCCTGGCTAGATGTGAGTCAACCTAACAGCAAATCTGATCCTGGACCAAGGCCATGGCGTTAAAGCTTGGGCCATCCTAGGCCACACCCTGGCTGACCTCTCTAACCTGGCCTTATGCCAGCCCTGAAGAGGCCTCTTGAAAGACCTAGGCCACCCAACTGAGCCACCAACCCAAAACCATAAATCTAAACCCACAAATCCTAACCATAAGACCTAAAACTAAACTAAAACTAAATAAAGACCAAAAACAAGATAAAAATAAAACTGGACCTAAATAAGATAAAATAATAAAATAATAAAGATAAAATAAAATCAAAACTAAACCACAAAGAAGCTAAGCTAAACATAAAATAAAAAAAATAAATTAAAGGAAAAAATAATAATAAAATAAAAACCTAAATAAATTAAAATAAATATAAAGATAAAAACCTAAATAAAATAAAACTAAACATAAAATAAAATTAAAATAATCCTAATAAAATTAAATAAAATAAAATAAAACCTACTAAAAAAAATAAATCTTAAAATAAAACCTAAAATAAATAAAAAAACATAAACTAACTAAAGAAAACAAAAATAAACATAACAATATAGCTAAACTAAAGCTAAAATAAAAATAAATAAACCTAAACTGATCCTATAAATATACACACTTGATAAAATAAACTAAAATAAAATCTAAACTTAAATAAAATAAAATAAAATAAAACCTAACTAAAAAATAAAATAAACTAAACCTAAAAAAATAAAATAAAAATCAATAAAAATAAATAAACTTAAAATAAACTAATAAAACCTCAGCTAAAATAAATAAACCTAAAATAAAATAAACTAAATATAAAATAAAATATAAACCTAAATAAAAAATCTAAAGTAAATAAATAAACTAAAACATAAACTTTGGGTTTATAATTAAAAAAAATTCCTAAACCACAAACTACTCTAAACTTACACTGAGCCCTAGGCTAAACTAAAACAAACCCTAACCCTAAACCTAAATACAAACCCCTAAATGCATAAACCTAAACCACAAATCTAGCCACTAAAACCTAAACCTAAACCCCAGCTTAAACTGAACTTAAAGTAACTAAATATTAAAAAATAAACCTAAACCCTAAAACTAATAGCCTAAACCTAAACTAAGATGTGCAAAATCTTGATGGTAAGAACAACATCGTCAACTTGGCTAATTCTAGATCTGGTGGTGTGAAGGAGAATGAATCTGATTGGCTTTATTCGAGAGGTTGGGATGAGCTGGAGAAATTAAAGAACGGTTGATTCGATCTCCTGCTTATGGAACTATGTCTTTAATGTAGAGACAGTTCTAGTTATATAAAGCTTTTGATTTACTCTATGTGTTCTAATTTTTTATCTATGTCATCACTTATGTCTTAGAATACTTGGTGTGTTACTTGGTTGTGAAATCAAAAGAAGAAATGTTGAATATGAATTTGTTCTCATTAAAAAAATCAAAACTTTAACTAAAGTAAAACTAAAACAAAACTAAATCATAAACCTAAACCCTAAAGGAATCCTAAAACCTAAATCCTAAACCACAAACTATAAACCCTAAAACACTAATTGAAACACAAAATCCCAAACCCTAAACCTAACCTAAATCTAGCCCTAACCATAACCTATTAAGCCACAAACACCTCACCTAATTAAACTAACTGACTGGCCCCAAGCACAGGCTAAAACCACAAACCTGGGCACTGGGCCACTGAGCCCACTGAGCCCCACAGGCCTGGGCCTAAAACTAAACCAACTGAAACTATGAGCCTAAAGATATAAAACTAAACCTAAAATAAATAATGATGACTAAAACTAAATAAAATAAAATAAAATAAATAAATAACATATAAGATAAATAAATAAATACTAAATAAATATAAAATAAACCTAAATAAACTAAGTAATAAAAATAAAATAATGCTAAAATAAAATAAAAATAAAAATAAAATAAACTAAAAAATAAATAAAAAATAAAAAAAAAACTAAAGCCCAAATGAAAAATAAAATCTAAACCAAATGTAAAAATAAAATAAATAAAATAAAAAATAAACCAAAATAAATAAAATAAACTAAAATAAATAAAAAAAAATAAAACTTAAAATAAATCTAAAACCTAAAACTAGATAAAATAAAATAAACTAAAATAAACCTATAAAATAAAAAAAAAATAAAACCTAAAATAAACCTAAAATTAAAACATAAAACATAAACTAAAAATAAAATATAACATAACTAAAATTAAAATAAAAATAAAACATAAACTAAAATAATAAAATAAAACTAAACTAAAAATAAATAAACCTAAACTAAACCAAAAAAACTAAATTAAAACATAAACTAAAATAAATAAACTAAAGAATAAAATAAACTAAATAAAATAAAATTAGATAAAATAAAAAAATAAAATAAATAAATAAATAAAACTAAATAATCTTGGACTTTTTTAAAAAATCCTAGGTCTGATCCTGACTAGGCCTGATCCAGGCACAAATCTTGGCCCTAGGCCTGAGAGAGCCATAAGGCTGACACTGACCACTGAGCTAGGCCCCAGACTGAGCCTGGGCCCTAAAGGCCATGAGCCACAAAGCCATGAGCCACTAGGACACTGGGCACAGGCACTGGCCCCTGGGCCCTGGGCCCCTGGGCCTGACAGGCTGACTGAGCCCTGGCCTAGGCCTGAGCTGAGCCCTAGCCACACTGGTGATGGGCCCAGGCCCTGACCCTGCTGGGCTGGGCCCTCAGGCCCTGGGCCCTAGAGACTGGGCCCTAGGCTGAGCCACAAGGCCCTGGGCCACTGAGGCCTGAGGCCCTGGGCTCAACTGGCCCTGGGCCCCAGATCTGGGCCTGGGCTGATGCTGAGCCTGCCTGAGGCCCTGGCCTGGCATGAGGCCCTGGGCCCTAGATCTAGGCCCTGGAGAATGGGCCCTGGGCTGGGCCCTGGGCCAGGGCCTGAGATCCTGGGCTCCCAGGCTGATAAAGGAGTATGAGCCCTAAAGGCTGGCACAGGCCCTGGCCCTGACCTACCTAAAGACCATAAACCTCAAACACTAAATCTAGGCTGAGCCTAAATAATCTAAATGCTACCATAATAATGACCTGACCTGACCCTAAAACTAAACCTACCTACTACCTAAATGGAGCCCTAAACCACACCTAGCTAAACACTAAACTAAATCAAACTAAACCTAAAAATTAAATAAATTAAAAATAAACAAACTAAAACTTAATAAACTGAACCCTGAATGGGCGAGCTTGTTGGGGCATCACTCTTGGCTGGGTCTAGATCAGGTGGAGGTGGCCAGGTGATTATCTCATTGGTGTGGGGTGGAGCGGTGCTGGTGATATGAAGGTTGTGGTGAGCGTGGTGGTTATGAAGGCTTGAGGAGCAGCGTGGGTTCTGATGTGGTGGTGGCGTGGTATAGATGGGATATGATGGCGGATCACTAAGACTAGGGTGGTTCGATAGAACTATTGAAGAATGAATTGATGATCCTATTAAGTTGTTTCTTTATAATAGAGAGTTATCTAAGGTTTTAATTTGCCTATCGTGCTCATTTTTATCTATCTTGTATTTGTGTCTTAGAAAACTTGTGTTACTTGGTTGATGAAATCAAAAGAAGAAATAGATATGAATTTATTCTCTTAAAAAGAAATAAAAATTCTAAACCTAAAATAAAAATGAACCACTGGACTAAAAAACTCTAAACCTTACAAACCCCACCCACCACTAAACCATCCACTACCAACCCTCCTTAACCTCCCTAAATCCTCCCCACACCCTCACTCCATACCTGACCCTCCACTAAACCCACAAAGCTAAAACTACTAAACTAAATAATTTCAAAATAATAAATAAAACCAAATAAACATAACACCCTGGGCTAAAAAAAATAAATATTAAAACTAAAAAAATAAAATAAAATAAATAAATAAACTTAAATAAATAACCTAATATAATAAAAAATATCAAGATAAAATAAACTAAATAAACATAAAATAACTTAAAATAAATAAAAATAAAATAAACAAAAACTAAAATAAAACACTAAAATAAAATAAAATAAACTTAAACTAAAATAAATAAAACTATAAATACTATAATAACTAAAATAAAGAGCTAAACCCAAATAAAATAAAATAAAAGATAAAAAATCTAAAAATAAAATATAAAACTAAAATTAAACTAAATAAACTAAAACCTAAATAAAATAATAAAAAACCTAAAACTAAACCTAAAAATAAAATAAATGAAACATACTAAAATCACTATAGAAAAATAAACTGACATAAACTAAATAATCTAAAATAAACTAAGATAAATAAATAAATAAAATAAACTAAATAAAGAAACAAAAATGATTAAAAATAATTAAAATAAAAAATAAATTAAATAAAAAATTAAAATAAAATACATAGGCCTTCAGGTTTGCCAATTTAAATAATAAAAAAATGGAAAACCAACCCCTACTGACCACTGGGCTAGGCCTGAGCCACAAACCCTAAAAAGGCCCTGGGCCCTAGGCCTAACCCTGAGCCACTACTGACCCCAGGCCCTGGAGCCACTGAGAAGAGCCTAGGCCCTGACAAAATCAGACACATGCTACTAAATAACATAAAAATATTAAATAAGACTAAACATAAAATAAATAGATTAAAATAAATTAAACCTAATAAAACCTAAACCCAGACCTACTTATAAAAAAATAATAAAAATAAAACTATGTTAAAAAATAAATAAAACTATAAACAAAAAATAAAATAAACTAAAATAAAATAAAAACTAAATAAAATAATAAAAATAAATCTGGATAAAATAAAAACTAAATAAAATCTAAAAAATAAACCTAAAATAAAACTAAAGTATTAGAAATAAACTGACCACAAAAAAATAAAAAAATAAACCAAACTAAATACTAAACTAAAATAAAACTTAAAACTAAGCTAAAATAAACTAAATTGAAACCTAATCTAAATAAAATACTAAAAAAATAAACAAAATAAAACATAAACCTAAAATAAAAAATAAAACTAAATCACCTAAATAAAATAAATCCTAAACTTAAAATAAAAAATAAAACTACTAAAATAAGCGTAAATAACTGATCACAAAATAGGCTATTAGAGCTTAAATAAATACTATATAAAAATAAACCTATAAATAAAAAATAAATAAACTAAGATAAAATATGCTAATAAAAGATGAGCCCTAAACTCTTGGTTTGATTAAAGAAAAGGACCACTGAGCTCCAAAACCCTAGACAGATCCACAGGCTCTGGGCACTGAGCCCAAGCCACTACTGGGCCTGCTGAGCTACCCAAATAGGACTGAGCTGACCTAAACCAGGCCCTAATCTGAGATCAGGCCCCTAAACTGACTAAGGCCCTGGTGACAGCCAGGCCCCTGACTGCCATAGGCCACTGGAGGCCTAGGCTCACAAGCCAAACTGAGCCAAATACTGAGCCAGGCACAGACCCTGAGCCACAGATCTAGGCCTAAGGCCCTGGCCACACAGGCTAAACTGAGCCTAAGGCTGATAATAAAAAATAGATAAAGACCTGATATAGTATAAAGAAAAGGCCAAACTAAATAAATTAAAGATAAAGATAAAATAAAAAGGCTTAAATCTAAGATAAGATAAAGAAAAAAGAGCTAAAGATAAAATAAATAAAACTAAATATAATAAGATAAAATAATTAAAAAAAATGATAAAACTAAACATAAATAAAATAAATTATAAGATAAAAGAAATAAAACCTATAAAATAAACCTAAATAAAACTTTAAAATAAAAATAACATAACCATACTTAAAACTACTTAATAAAAATAAATAAATAAAATAAAACTAAACCTAATGAATAAACTAAACTAATTAAAATCCTACTAAACCTAAATAAACTAAAACTAAAACCTAAACTATAAATAAAATAAAAAGAAAATATAAATAAACTAAAAAATAATATAAATACTAATAAAATAAAACTAAAATAAAATAAAATAAACCTAAAAAATAAAATAAAACTTAACTAAAATAAAATAAATATAAAGCGTAAGAATAAAAAAAATAAACTAAAAATAAATAAAAAAAATAAAATACTAAAGTAAATGATAAAAATAAAATAAATTCAAATAAATAAAACTATAAATTAAATAAAGCCAAACTGGTTTGCTTGGTAAAAACCTAAACCCTGGGCACTCTACCCTAAACTACCACAGCCTACCCCTGATCCTGACCTAAAGCTATAGTTGACCTGGGCCCTACCCTGACCCTGACCTGGGCTTAAACTAAATAAAAATAAAATAAACTGATCTAACTAAAATTACTAAATACCTATAACTTAAAATGACCTAAAATGTAAAATAACATTAAAAAACTAAATAAAAAATAAACTAGCCAAAGTAAAAATAAACTAAGGCTAAAAACTCTAGGCTAAACTAAAGATAAACTAAGATAAATAAACTAATAAAATAAAGATAAAATTAGCTAAATGAGCCTAAACCTCTTGGTTTGTATATATGCATCCTGAGCCTGAGTCTTGATCCTAGGCGCAGATCCTAGGCCAAGGCCCCTGACCTGGGCCACAGGCCTGAGCCCTGGGCCTGACCTGAGCCAGGCCCAGGCTGACCTGAAGCCACTCCTAGACTGAGCCCTAAAGCCACAAACTGAGGCTGTGCCCTGGGCCAGGCTAAGGCCACTAAAACTGAGCCAAAGCCTAAGCCCTGAGTGATCCTGAAGCTAAGCCCACATGACCTGAGGCCACTGAGCCACAGGCCATCTTAGATCTAAGGCCACAACCTAACTTACCTGAGTTAATAAACCTGGATTAAGATAAATAAACTGACCTATAAGATAAAATAAATAAAATCATAAATAATTAAGTGACTAAGATAAAATAAAACTAAAACAAATCTAAATAACTAAAAATAAACCTAATTAGATAAAATACCTAAAAATCTTAAATAAATAAAATAAAAAATAATAAACTAAATATTAACTAAATGGATAAATAAAACTAAACTGATCACAAAATATAATATAAACTAAAAATAAACATAAACCAAAACTAAAAAAATAAAACCTAAAATAAACTAAAAATAAAACCTAAAACCTAAATCTAAAAAAAAAATAAAATAAAATAAAACTCACTAAAATAAACCTAAACCAAAAAATAAACTAAAATAAAATCTAAACTAAAATAAATAAGCTAAACTAAATAAAAAAATAAAAAATAAACTAAGAAAAAAAAGGAAAAGAAATTAAGCTCAAATAAATAAAAGATAAACTAAATAAACCTAAAACTTAGGTTTACTTAAAAGAGCCCTAAACCTAAATAAACCCAAACCTAATCCCCAACTAAAATCCTAAACCTGAGCCACACAAATGAATAAACCTAAACTTGAGCCTAAACCTGACTAAATACAAAATGAACCCCAAAAGAAACCTAAATAACTCTAATCTCTAAACCCTAAAGTAAAACCCAAACTAAGCCTAAACTAACCCTAACCTAAAAGAATGGGTAGGCTTGATGGTAGGAACATCATCATCAACTAGGCTAAATCATATATGGGTGGAGGCAAAAGGCGATAATTATGATAGTGGTGGTGGGGATCTAGAGGGTGGATATGGAGGTGGTGGTTAGAGCTGGGTGGTTTTTTTGGAAAGTGATGGAGGTTACCATGATGGTGGGGGTGGTGAGGAAGAGATCGGGGATATGATGGCATCCACTTGAGAGGCTCGGTGGTTCTAATAGGGCGGAGAAAAAGAATGGATCTCGATATGGCTTATGGAACTATTTCTTTATAGTAGAGATGGTTACTGCTTATCTAGAAATTTTCTCTATGGGTGCTCATTTTTGAACTATTTAGTTATGTGTCTTAGAAAACTTGGTGTGCTACTTGGTAGTTGAAATTGAAAATGTTGAATATGGTTATTCTCTATTAAAAGAAAAACTTATACTAAAACCCAAAATCTAAAAAACCTAAACTAAACCCTAAACCCTAAACCCAAAATAAAAACCCTAAACCCCTACCCTAAAACAAACCAAACCTTAAAAAATAAAAACTAAACTATACTAAATAAAAGAAAAATAAAATAATAAAAAAAACCTAAAATAAAATAAAAATAAAAAATAAAAACTAAAATAAAAAATCTGACTAAAACTAAACCTAAAAAGAAAATAAAATAAAAAAAAAAATAAACTAAATAAATAACCTAAACTAAACTAAAACAAAACCTAAATTAAAAAAATAAAACCTAAATAAATTAAATAAACCTAAATAAAAGAACAAATAAACCTAAAAACCTAAAATAAAGCCAAAAATAAATAAATAAAATAAACTATATAAAAAACCTAAACTAAAATAATAATAAACTAAACCTAAATAAAATAAATAAACTCCTAAAACCAAAATAACCTAAACTACATGGACTAAATAGATAAAAGACTAAAGAATAAACCTACTAAAAGATAAAATAAACCAATAAAACTCAAAAACCTAAAAAATGATAAAAAAAAGAATAAAAGATACCAAGATAAATAAATGATCTAAAGAATGCATAAACTTAAAATAAAATAAAAAAACTAAATAAAGATAAAATAAAAGAAATAATAAATAATAGATAAAAACTAAATAGCCCTCGCGGTTTTTTTTTAAAAAAAACCACCTCAATAGAGCCTGAGCTCTAAAAAACTAAGACCCTAGCCTGACCCTAGGCCTGGCCCTACCCTAGGCTGGGCCCTACCCTACCCTGAGCCCTAACTCCAGCCCTAAACCACAAACCTAAACTCAAGGCCACTCTGACCACTGACCTCCACCCCTACTAACCCCACCTAAACCCTGACCCTGGGCCCTTAAACCCCATTTAAACTAAATCCTAACCACCCTCCCACCCTAAACCACAACTAAAATAAACCCCAACCCCAAAAGAATGGGCATAATCTTGATGGACCATCTAGGTTCAATCTAGATCTAGAGGAGGTGAAGGCGGGAGGTGGTTGTCAGTGGTGGTGGGGGATCTAGAGTTGGTGGATATGGATGTTGTGGTAAGAAGTGGTGGTTATGGTGGGAGGTGAAGAGGTTACATACATGGTGATGGTGGAGGAGAGATCGAGGATATGATGGATCATGCTACTCAGAGGCGGGGGGGGTTTATGAGAAGCGAAAAATGGCGATCGATCTCTTTGCTTATGGAATAATATATAGTAGATGGTTCTATTATCTAGATTTTTGAATTTACTCGGTGCTCATTTTTTTATCTATGTCATTGTGTCTTAGAAAACTTGGGGTGCTTCTTGGTGATAAAATCAAAAGAAAAAATGTTAAACTTAATTTGTTCATTAAAAAAACCCTAAACCCTAAAAAAACCATAAAAAAACCCTAAAACCTAAACCACAAACACTAAACCACTAAACCTCTAATAACCCTAAACCCTAAACCCTAAACCATACAAACCCTAACCCTAACCTAAAATCCTAAACCCTAAACAATAAAAAACAAAACCTAAACCTAAAACTAATAAACCATGAATAAGATGATAGATAATGAATGACCTAATCTAACATAATTATGGTAGCTAAATAAAATGTCTTCAAGAGACTTTCCCTTGACTATTAGAGATTTGAATACCCTAAACCCTAACCTTAAATAATATTATAATACCATATATTATAGTATAATGTAGCATCATATATTTGAGCATGTAGTTATGTTTTTTTGGATGTTATAAGATGTTTTGAAATGTTTTAGTATATTATGGTATTGTGCCTATAGTCTATATTAATATAAATCATAAAAAATTTAATTTAATAAATTAGATGATGAAATTTGTTAAATTTGAAGTGGAATTAGGTTGTAATACCAAAGGTGTGCCATACTTGTAGTCTAAAAAGTAAGATTTTATGTTCAAAATAAATATTATATGTTGTAGCATAGTATAGCATCATATATCATAATATATTATTATTGCATTTTAAATTCTTTTAGTATTTTACAATCATAGTCGAGCTACACTAGCATTATTTATAAAAATGTTGATTTAGACTTTAAAATGGTGGAATTTGGCCAAATTCATAATAGGTAAGCTTGGCATCATAATATATTATTTCAATTTAAAATATGTAAATACAACTAAAATATATTATTTTTTATTTAGACTAATTTTATGATTTTTTATCTTAAGCAATCCCTTGTGATGTGATACAATATGTATAATATATTATAGTGTATTATAATATAGGATGCCATAACATAGTGTAGCATCATGCATTATAATTGTGTATTAGTACTTATTGTTTAGCATATTTTAGTTTGTTATAGTATGATGTAGTAGTGTTTGCACTGGTATAATTTATAAAAATATTAATTTATAGGTTGAGATGATGGGATTTGGCAAAATTTAATGTAAGATTTAGGGAACATCATTGGGTGTGTGCTATGGTCTGTCATTTAATCAAAAGAATGGAATTTTGCATCCAAAATAAATGATCATTTTTCTACCAAATTTTATAAATTTTTTGCTTAAAGTGATTCATTTTGAGGTGTAATGTAAGATAATATATTACATGAAAGCATATTAAATATAATGTACATAACAATATAACTTCATATATAGATGAATGTGGTGGTGTGTTACTAAATGTTATTGTACATTTTAGTATGTTTTACTTTTGTTATAATACATTGGGTGAAACACAAAATATTAATTTGAAGGTTGAGATGGAAAAATTTGGCCAAATTCACGCACAAACCAAGAAGAAACACAAAATTATACTATTTTGTACCATTTCTAATAGAAAATAACAATTTTACATCAAAATGAACATTATTCACATTTTGATAAAATTTTGTTATTTGTTCCTTTTAAGTGATTCTAATGAGGTGAAATATTAGATAACATATTATATTATAGCAAATTATAATATAACATCATATATTATAATATAATATAGTGTGTTAATTCACACTATAATATGTTTAGCATGGTATTGTATAGTTAGTTTGAGCTTGCACCATCACAAATCATAAAATGTTGATTACAATGTTAAGATAATGTAATTTGAACGAATACATTATTAGGCTTTTGGTTGATTGCATAAGAGAAGAAATAAGATTTGATGAGAATTCCATGTCAAAAACATGGAGGAAGATAGATCACACCATTGGGCATGACATGTGAGGGTCTATGTGAGGGCATAGAAGAAAATCTACTTGGAATAAGGTATGAATTTGATTTGATTATATGATTTATGGAAAGAAGATCTGCTTGGGATAAGAATCTATAATCCACCGAGATTAAGATCAAATTGACTTTAATTTTATTCTAATTAATGTGGAGGCATATCTGCTAGAGATATGGGCTCAAGTCATGGATGGGTATATGAACCTTCCACTGATTGAGCTATCCTGATGGATTTAATTTGATTTCATAGATTTGTTTGGGGATGTATCCGATAAGTTTGGTTGGATTTCTTTAATTTAGACTCTACTTGGGGAGTTGGTTTGGCTCCACTAGGGAGGTTGGTTTTGAATTTAATTTATTTTATTGACTTGTTATATGATTTAGGCTCCACTTGGGGATGGGTGTGATTTAACTCATTGGTGAAAATTAGAATGGGTTTAATCTGTAAGTTAATGTATGGACCACGTGGGTGTGATGGATGAGAATGGGCTATGTTAACTTGACCTACCTCAACTTTACAAATCCAAGGGATAGTCTATGAGGGTAACCTTGATGCCTTTTGGTGTAATCAATGCTAGGAAAAGGCATAGACTTACATCTTCAAGAGAGGAACAATTGGGGTGACATGTTGGTTGCAAAACAAATCAAACCTAACTGGTATTGAGTGAATGTCCTTTGGGGACTTATGTCACTCAAAGTAGTGTCAAGATTAATTTTATCTTAATTTTATGTGATTTGATATGGTTTATTTGGTTTAGTTTGATTTTGAATTGAGGGCATATTCATTGGGGATGTGAGCTTGGTTAAATTTGGTAGAATTTGGATATGGTGTGTGATGGACCCACAAAGATGGGGCTATATCAGACTTGTCATATCTCATATTTATAAATCCAAAGGGATGGTCTACTAGCCATGGGGTAGAGCTAGCCAACCTAAGGGTTTCCTTTAGTGTCGCTAGGAAGAAGGCAGACTTACATCTTCTAAAGGGAACAAGTTGGATTGATTTGTTGGTAGCTAAATCAACCACGACTTAGGAGGCACTTGAGTGAATTTCCTTTGGGGACTTATATTAACTCTATAGTAGTCATAATTCTTATAGAGTTTTGTTGATAATGTATTAAAATAGGATACACTTGGGGAAATGGTTCTAGTAGGGTGTCCTCTAATCACAAGTGAATATATATATTTTGTTTATATGTTTATGGACCTTGTTGGTGTGCAAGGGACCACGAGAAGAATATGTCGCCTTGACCTATCTCAGATTTACTAGACCTAAGGAGAATCACATCCAAAAGGATTCTTCAACCATAGGTGGTTACTTAGGAGGTGTCCAATCTGATAGTAACCCGGGTAGTTTCTAAATGGGGTTGCAAATGATGTGATCCAAATATAGTGCCCATAGGAAGGTCTTTGCTAGGGGCATTATCTAAGCCACGGAAAGAAAGCTATATATGCGTGGCCAACTCAGGAGAAATCATAGCAGACTTATATTGAGTGGTGTATCTAAGGTGCGAGAACTAACCAACCTAAGGTGTATCGTCCATGAGTGGTGTATCCATGACATAGTGACAACCAACTAAGGAGCTCATTGGTGTGCAATGATCAACTTAGAAATAAGCGTGTACAAGCGGGAGATCATGGGATAGTATCATCGGGAGAGATGCTATCTAACCTAGACTACTAAGCAAGGAGGAAGGATTGGACTGGGAAGAAGCGTCAGGGGAGAAGGCAGCTAGGGGACTTATCCTAAACCTCAAATATGTCGGTCGGTCGATTGCACAAGGCTAATCAAGAAGAAAGCATAGTAGACTCACATCCTATTAAATGAAGCCAACATGAGGCATCTTGCGGATGCTGTAAAACTACCAAACTAACAAGGCACTCATGGTGTGCATGGGCCAAGTAAAGAAGGAAAGCAAACTTACATCCTCAGCAAGAGCTTGGGTGACACACTAGTAGTAGCATTAGCGACCTAGCGTCTTGGTGAGTGTCACTTATCTCAACTATAACGAGACAAGATATGTGTTTATTTTATATATTTATCTAGTTTTATATTTGTGTTGTGTCGATGAAGGATGAAGGATGCCAGGTTCCTTACACCTACCTAAACACATCATGGATTCACAAACAAAATACTTTCAACATGGAAGAGATTGAATTCAAAATGGAATTTTCATTGATGATAATTATTTTTAACATGATTTATAATATTTCTTTAAGAAGATCCCATTGATTGGAAGCATTGGGCACTCTCTCTTATGATTAATAAGGCGATAAGATCCTACTTGTTGGGCCTTCTATAAAGGTCTTCCCAAGTGGGTTCAAACTTGCCACCCATCTTACGGCAATAATCAGTCTCCTTGAACTAAAATAAGCTCTCTACTTGAAAATCTCTAGGAAGTACCAACTTATTGTTATCTTCAATCATTTTAGCTTTTTTGTAAGGTTTGGCATGCCTGGGCGTCTCTCCTCAATCCTTCTTCTAATATAACTTAGCATTGCTCTTTTATGATCTTGCTACCCTATCCTTATTGATGGGAGTTGGACTTGATGGTAAAATGGCTTGGACCCATACACTAAGAAGAAAAGAAGGAGTTGGAGTTCTATATGTGGTGTAGTGGGCCACAAGGCTTCAACTAGACTTTGCCATGTAAACTTGTTATTGTGAGTGTCTTCTTTAGTATTTGGATGAGAGTTTTGTTGAAGGCTTTTAAGCCGTTTCCCTATAGTTGATGGAGAATATCTCCAATCTATGTTATATCCCCAAGCAAAGTTATTGATCTCGATGCTCTTGAATGCAGTACCATTATCAAAAAAAATTCATCAAGACACTCCGAACCTATATACGTTATGGTTCTAAAAATTGGAGCACACAGCTTGTGACCTCTCGAGATCACCTTCACCCATTTGGAAAAGTAGTTAGTAGCCCCAACACTCGAATGGCCATGAGGCCAATGTAGGATGTAGAATATTCGATGGTTGGTGTAGGACCACACCATGTATTTCACATTGGTGGCCTCTCTAGTATACATACAATCTTTGATCATATATTAGTATCATAGTCTCTTGATCTTGGCTATCATCTTCGGACTAGATTGGTTGGCTCCATGTAATCCTGAGTGTACCTCAATCATGACCTTACGGGCTTCGTGCTAGTTTAAATAACATAACCACATATGATCGAAAGATCGGTATAAGGCACCATCCACAAGAGTGTAGGAAAGTGCTCTGTGATTCATCTGATGGGCTTGGGACTTCTCTTGAGGTAGATTACTTTTATTTAGGTAATCCATGAATGGTTGCCTCCAATCTAACTCCTCGTCCTTCTTGTGGCAATCAACCTCCCTTCAAGAGTACTTTTGATGAGTTATCAATAAGGGATAAGACTAGTCTATTTTGGACCTTTATTGATATGGACTCATCCTTATCACCAACTCCTTGGCAAGCTTGGCTAAATCATACACTATGATGTTCTCTCCACGAGGAATCTTATAAATTGTAACCTCTAGGATTTGGGCCAACAACTTCATGGTGTACTTATGGTAGTGATGGAGCTTGGTCTTTATAACCTTATAGGACCCAACGATTTGGTTGATAATTAGATGTTGATGTTCTTGATGCTTAGAGTAGCTAACTCTAGGCAATCAGAGCCATATTTTGACTTCATTGTTGGTACAAGGATTGAGCAGATGATATGAGAATCTCATCACATTGGTAGTTAAGAGAACTATTCCTACCTGCCTTTCTAAAATAGTAGATATGGTTCTTCTCTCTTTGAGAAAGCTGCACCATCAAATTACATCTCTAGTGATTAATGCTAGTATCCCTAAGTTCATGATTTTTTCATGGAGATCATCACTAAGAGAGTCGAGAAGTGGGTGTGCTGCTAAGAAATCCACTAGCTTATCCTTTCACCACACAGAGGGAGATGAAGGTAATGTGAATATAGTGGATAGCTTGATGGTGTCATGAGATTAGTGGATTGATCCTAGACATTAAGTTTACCTTATGAGGAAGCATGTAGTGATGTAGCTTTTGGGATGCAAAGATTAAAGCTTGGCAATGCTTCTCAATGAGTGGATGATTAGCCTCAGTAGGGATTAGATGATGGCTGAGGTAGAGTGCATTTTTCTTCCTTTCGTTGTTGGCTTGGGCCAACAAAGCACTAAGGAGTCATCCTAGTAGTGTAAAGTATGAAAACTTGGGGATAGGTGATAGAGATGGCGTCATCATAATGCTTGAAGTCTTTGAAGGCATGCTCACACTTGTCATCCACTTGAACTTGGCATCTCTTTGATAAAGTGAGAATGGACATCTTCCAATAGGTTGGATATAAAGCATCTTAGATATGCCACCCTTAGAATGATCGAGTTTTATTAAACTTTTAGGGGTGGTATATTTTAATATCGATATTCTCTAGATCAATTTTGATTCCCTAGTGTGGGACAACAAACCCAAGGAATTTCCAAAACTCTAATGCACACTTTAGGGGTTCATTTTGAGGTTAAATTATCTTACTACTCTCAAGTCAAAGAGATGGTCTTCCTTTTCTACTTTTGACCACAAGATCATCGCACTCAACATAATGATGAATAAATTCATTGAAGATTGAGTCATAGCCCTGGTATGTAGCACCGCATTTTAAGGTGAAAGGCATGACATTATAGCAATAGATTTGGAGGTTCTAAAGTAGTGTTTCTTTCATCTTTAGGGGCCATCTTTATTTGGTTATATATAGCCATCCATGAAAGACGCATGAGATGAGGCAATGTCTACCATCGACTGAGATTGGTAGTGAAAATTCATCTTTTGGACATGCTTATTTAAATCCTAAAATTGATGCATATGTGAATTTTGCCATTATTTTTCTTAATTGGGATGACGCTGGCTAACCAGGTAGGGTATTTTTCTTTCCAAATGAAGACAACATCGATCAGTTTCTTGACCTCATAAATGACCTATTGTTCTATGTCTAATCACATGCATCTAGAAGCTTGCTTGATAGGATTAGCAGTAGGCTCTATTGCTAGTTTATGGACCACTACATCAAGAGCCAATCTAGGCATCTCTTAATAACACCATCCAAATATGTCCTTAAACTCAATCATTAGTCTAACTAAGTATTGGTTTCAATTTCATTCAACAAAAAAAATTAATGTATGTGGATGGATCTTCTTGATTCTAAGTTGATTTCTTGAGCTTCGTTGATGGTTGACTTGATCTCTTCTTCAAACTCTAGCGGTGCATCTTTGACTTCAAAATCATCTGGATCATTTGAAGTTTCTAAGCACAACTCCTCATATGAGTTAATGTGATTTGAAAAGAACATATTAGATTCCAAATGATTGGTGATGACTAGTAGCATCATCATCGAATGGACCTTATGAATCTAGTCCTAGTCTTGATTGAGAGCTTTGCATTTATTCTTCCATATTCTTTTTAAGTAGTGACTGCTTTGACCAAGTATGGGATTAACCCTTTCTTTGCTAAATTATTAAAACAAGGCAAGTACCAATCAAAAGGTAATTCTATTAAATCTTTATATGAATCATCCTCAGGTTCTACATCAACTTCTTATCTTGAGGATGATGCTCCCAAGAACCTCGAGTCTTCACACTGTGGATGAATTAGGGCTTCCTTAACTACCAAACCCTCATTTTGAGAAAAGTGGGGTTAGAGCTAAGGTTCCCAACTGATGCCTAATTATTTCACATAGACTTTGATACACTTATGCTTTGCTTTGGAGCCGACCTTCATCACTATGGCTCAAGTGTCACCTCAAGGGAATCTACTCTGTGGAAGAATGTGCTAACCATATAAGACTCATCCTATGAACTAGATTCTAAGTCTATAAGGATAATAGGTGTACTCCTTGTAGTTGGGACATATCTTCTATTGGGTGGCCAATAAGGAGGTTTTCCACCACAGGGCCCTTTAACCTCTTCCTCTTTTGGTGAGGTCACACCCATATGTTTTGAATGGAGTAACAATGACGTGGGTGGAATTTAATGTAAGGCTCCACTTCCTCCTCCAAGTCTATTTTCACTCCCTTTTATTTTCTTTTTCATTTTCTCTTTTCTTTTCTTCTTCTTTTCTCTTTCTTTTCTTTTCTTTTTCTTTTTTTTATTTTTAAACTTTGGTCAAGTTTTGTGAGAATAGACTTGTTGATTTTGAGGAGGTAGTAATCCCATCCTTATATGACCTGTGAATGTAAATGGCTTGAGATCTCCTTTGACAGATGCAATCCCACCTCTCAAACTTCATACACGATGTAGAAGGATGGAACTATGTTGTTCTCATGTATCCATGGTCTCCCAAGCAAAGCATTGAATGATGTATTTAAGTCTATAATGTGGAACTTAGCTTCTCCAATCATCTATCTCCAAGGGCAACACTATGGAGCTGGGCTATTGACCTCACTTTTGGAGTGCAGATTCAATCTTCCCATCTTAGACTTAGGAGTCTTCTAGACACTAAGACTTTTTTAGTCATAAGACACTTCTAATAGGTAAACACTTAACTAATACTAAAGACTTAGAAGGGTTAACCATAGGATTAGGTTATGCCTTAGGGATTTAGGATAATCCACCAACCTACAACCCAAATCCAATCCATGTTCACCTTCTCAAAACCAAACCTCAAGTTCAATTCAAACATCAAATCAAATCTAAATCAAACCCAAATTCCAAAACCAAATGATTGAAGTCAAATCCAAACTTGAAACCCTTCTAAGCCATATGACATATCTCATGGACTTAGCCAATCTTAATCCAAATAAATCCATAATCAATTGATTTTCTCATATTAAATTTATATCTTCAATCATCTTCTAAATATAAATCAAATCTACATCATCAAAACTAAATCAAACTAAATCAAAACCCTTCTAAGCCATATGACTATCCATGGACTTAGCCAAATCTTAATCCAAATCAAGTCAAACTCAATTGATTTTCTCACAAATCAATCATATTTTCAATCATCTTCACAAATTTAAATGAAATATACATTTAAATCATCAAAACTAAATCAAACCAAATCAAAATCCAAACCTAAGACACATGACCCAACTCCATGGACTTAGCCAAATTCCTTCATTCCAAAACCCAAATTCAATTGATTTTCCCATGAATCAATCATACCTTCAATCATATTCACAAATATAAGTGAAATCTACAATCATCAAGCCAAACCAAAATTAACCCAAGTCAAACCAACTTAACCTTTTGACTTGAAATATTCAAATGAACCAAAACCCATTTGAACCCAAGCAATTGTAATTGAATTTATATATCAATCCCAAATCCATATATAAACTCAACTAAATCAAACAACCCAAATTAGCCAACTAAACCCAATTGGTCCACTTGACCTAAAGTGGCCAATTTGACCTATTTGAGCCAAGTTCTAATCCTACCCAAATTTGGATTGAACCAAGCATCAAAACCTCCCATCATGATTGTTGATCACCCTAGGTTGATCAATTACAAATTAGGTCAAACCAAGTCAACTTGGTCATTTGACCAAGTCAACCCTTAACCCAAACTAGCTAGAAATTGCAACCTAAGCCAAATCCCAAGAAACCAATGATTCATACCAAATCTAAATCAATATTTGAATATGACTTGACCTTCAATTGAGTCAAACCCAATTGGCTCTTGACCCAAGTTGACCCAAATTGACCTAAAATACCAAATTGGGTCAAATCAAAATATAAACCAAATTGATTGCAACCAATGGCTCAAGTTCATTCCAAATTGATTGTTGAACTTGACCAAAGCCATGATTGGATGAACCCAATTGACTTAGCCCAAATTGACCTAAAGGTTCAAGTTGGCCTAAATCAAAACCAAATCCAAATTAGTGAAACCAAAGCCTACAATCATCTTCAATTGGTCAACTAAACCCCAACAAACCCGCAATTTGGCCAATTTGGTCAAATTGGTTAACCCATTTGACCCGAATTCAAATGAGCCAAAATCAAATCTAAGCCAAACTAAACCAAACCAATTGAACCAAAACATCCCAAATAATGTATGAACTTGTTGACTCTTGGTTTGACCCGAATTTGACCAATTGGTCGCTTTATCAACTTAGCAATTTGGCCTAAATAAGGTCAAATTGAGGTACTAACTCAACTCCAATTAACTTGAAATTTGGGCTAACCCACTTTTGGCTCATTTCAAATCTACCCAAGTCAAATCCAATACCAAATGATCATCCATTGGGTGAAATGCATCACATGAGACAAATGACCCATGTAAGTGGTCATTTCTAATCTTAGCCACTTGGTACTCTCCCAATAGTCAACCTAGGCTAAGACACCAACCTAAGTGGTTGGGTGCCATGCCCAGAGGTGAAATCACCTTACTCTCTCCATTAGAGCATTTGAAACCCATAGGACACCCATGATTCTTCCTTGGAAGCCACCTCCACACCTTCAACCAACCAAGTCGAGCCAACTCACCTCCTACCTGCCACCTATGACTCCCAAGATGGTCGGACGGCCACTACAAGCCAAAATTGATTCCACCATCCGATCAAGATGAAAGGGGCTATAGACCCCCTCATTTCCACTCAAATGCACACAAAATCATTCCTCAGAGCCCTAGCTTCCCAAGATGAGTCACTAGAGCCATTCCCTAAGCTTCTAAGTTTGTTCCTCAATCATAAAATGCCATTCCCATTCATCTCAAAATAGGACACTCTAATTTTTGACCTAACTTCTCCATTTCTCCATCAAACTCAAATTAACTTTGCACGCACCTTCCTTAGGTCTCATCAAGCAAGAACAAACCATCTCCCAAGCTTCTCAAAGATCGATGGTGGGAATTTGACCAAAGCTGAGCTCCAAATCATCGGTTTATGGCCTTTTGAGTGAACGTCAAGGAATTGATCCAATTTCTACTCAACAGAGCTTCATCTCCACTAGATGAAGCTTCCTTAATCATTCAAGCTACTGGTCTTGAGCTCCGACAAGGTATGCTTCCAAAATCAATCTTTAGGTAAAAATGGGTTGGAGCTTTTTGAATAAACCTTGCATCTCATCTTGATCTTATTGGATCACCTCTCGATATTGAAGTGTGGGATCCTTTTGGAGTTGATCTGATCTCAAGTAAGCTCAAATCAAGTGAGCAATGATGGACGGACTCCATTCTCCCTCACTCGCATGATTATAGATCACACAACATCCATTTTGCATGATTGGAATGGACGGTCATGAGTAGATCCACTAGATCGATCTGATTTAATCCTATTAAGCTATGGGATTATTCATCCATCGATCTTAGATGGTGGAAAGCGTGAAACGGGTTAGATAAGTTTTAAATAGTCAATCTCACGGTGCCACATAGAAAGTGTGCAATGTCAGTGCGCCACGTGGCACCAAGAGGATTAGGCTTTAATTAGGCTTAATTAATCATTTCTTAATGGTTGAAACTTCTAAAATCATAAAAAATCATAGAGAAATAAAAAATGCAAATAAATACTTATTTTAAAAGTATTTCAAAATTAATTAAAATTATCTTAACTAATTTTGAATAGTAATTAAGGTTTAATTATGAAATTTATTAGCTTAATTACTTGATCAATTAATCCTAAATTTTGTGGGATAATTTAATGGGATGACCTCTACCTCCCATGATTTCTTGGGATTTATTACTTAGTTAATTAGAAAATTGATTAATTAAACCTTAACTACACTTTTAGGTTAATTAATGATTAATTAATCCTATGAATAGTAACAAATTGGTTAATTAATTTTATTAATCATTATTTAATAGTAATTGAACTAAGGAATAGGGTTGGGACCCCTTTCCCTAAGTTCATTTCTCCCTTTTTTATAATGAAATTAATTAAGATTTAACTAATTGTTTAAATCACTTAATCAAATTGAAATCATAATCACATCAGACCTTAATTTATTAAATCATGGGGTAAATCTTTAGGTGTTTAATAACCTTAAGGACTTAAATGAAATTATGGTTAGTCCACATGTGTGGAAAAATTATAATAGTAATTAATTAGGTCCCTTAATCTAATTAAATAGTAATCATGAGCCAATTGCATTAGGCCCCTTTTATTTCCTAGGATCATTGCAAGTTTATATTCTATGCATATCATGTTGGGTCATAATTACTTAGTTAATTACTTTAAGGTGAGATAGGTATGGGTAATTAATTCATCTAATTAAGGGTTCAACTTAATTGACCCATAAAATTAACTTAATTATATTTTCTTAAATTAAATCAAATCACTAATTTGGGAATGGGTTTAAAATAACAAGTGATGATTTCTCTTCTCCTCTTTAAATCAAATCAAATCCAAAACATAATTAATAAAGAAGTTTTGGTTTGCTTTAAATAATCTTATTTGATTTGATTATCCTTAATAACTAGTTTGGTTAAATGAATCACATGCTCATATTTGAGTCCTCTTTCCAATCATGTTAAATTTGGTATGTCATTTGAATTCATGCATCCATCTTTCAAAAATAGGTAAAATAAAATGGATTTCCTTTATGTAAGCTTGCATGTGTTGATTTAATTTAATATATGTATGGCTATTATCACTATTAAATACAAATGTATTTTTCAAAAGCTTATAAATGAATAATAATATGTGTTATGATGCTAGTTATAAATACATAAGAAATGCATGTGCTTATAGCTTAAGTGTATGAATGTTGAGTTCTCTTTTCTCTATTCATGTGTTGATTTATATAAGATTGAATGGGAATGGATTTATAGTGTGGACATCTCGAGAACAAGAGGCTTTAGTTAGCCCCAAAAGGTCACTTGATTACCTCACTTCTTTAGTTTATCAACGTCACGTACCCATTTGATTTCATTCTTATATATTTCAACATTAGAATTTTGATAGAGCTTTAATTCATACATATAAATGATTCAATCAAAAAAAATATACAATCTTTGCATAGTTTTCTTTCCCTCATTTATGTATACATTCATGTGTGTCTAAGAAAACTAAGTATACATTTTAGACATCTCGAGAATACAAGGCTTTAATTAGCCCCAAGGAGGTCATTTGATTACCACTTCTTTAACAACTACGTATTTGCTTATATCTTTGTACATGTATATGTATATATGATTCTTGAATAAAATTCCATTTTACATTAAAATTGCATGCATTCATAATTGACTAAGTAGTTGAATTAATTAGACATATGATTTAGAGCTTGCTTCTTATGTTCATGTATACGAATTTACATATGTTTGAATGAAAATGGGTATATAGTCTGGACATCCCGAGAATATGAGGCTTTAGCTAGTTCCAAGGAGGTCATTTGATTACATCACTTCCATAGTTTAATAACGGCACATGCCTATTTAATTTCATTCTTATGTCATTTTTGCATAAGATTTTGGATAAAGTTTTAAATTAAAATGTTTAAATGATTCAATCAAATAAAATTTTAAACATATACATACATTCATCATTTAAGTGTGCTAAAATATGTTGCATGTATAGATACACTTTGGATTAAATCATATGCATGTTACATGTGATGGAATGGAATGATTTAATATATGTCATGTTATAGTAATTCAATTAAATTAATCTTAAGATGCCTTTCATCTTGAATAGGAATATTTAAAGTGAACCTAAACATAGGATTAATTAAATCATTTAATAGGCCATTTATTAAAGAGAACTAAATCAAATTAATATACTTTAGAAAGTGACTTAAGGTAGGGATGAAAGAGGGTAATCCTCTTTTCCTCTCTTTATAACACTTAGTTGCTAAGCGTAATAAAATGAAACAAAAGAAAACATAAATTAAAATTCTCAAATCCATTAAACTACTTCATGTGAAATTAACCTTCCATGTTAAACTGAATCCTTCTACACTTAGAAAATACAAAACTAATGTCTAACAAGACTTACCACGCAAGGCTTAATACACACATTAGAATTAAGTCACCATTCTAGCTCTAAGTTAGGACAGTGCATGATGTGTTGTATGTTTTATTTTATAATGTATTATTTTAGATTGGATGTTAGGGTGTATGCTTCATAGATTTGATGATAGGACAATATTATCCTAATCATATTTTCTACAGGGGAATATGCTTAATGGATGCTTAAAAATAGATGTGAATGCTCTTTCTATAGGTTGCTTAAATCCTTAACCATAATCCAAGTTAGGACAGGTTGGCTTAGTTACCCATGTGTAGGGTGCTAAGTCCAAATTATAAATACAACTGCTTGGGATTATATTTATATTTAGCTAACCTCTATTTTACAGGTGTATTTAGATTTACTTTTCCCACATAAATGTAATTTTTGCAATAGGAATTAGGGTTAGTGCTATGAGGGATTAAAATGAGCAGTGGTCATAAGGCTTTATCCTGGGGTGCCCTGTAATGCCTTTGAAGCAAGCACCATCCAAATCAAAGAAGGAACCAAATCAGAAATGGAGATATGAAGAAAGAAAACCCACATAACATTTAATACAATTATAATTATTCTTTCATATTCCAAGTTTTATAAGGGTAGAGCTTGCCCATCTTTCTCTCTTGAATATGCGGTGATGCAGACCACACCTCTTTTATTCTTCTATGATAATTTATATAAGTTTTTGATGTTATGTTTACATTGTGCATTAGGGTGGCATGATTTTCATGGTTTCTTAAATGATTGATGCTTTAATGTGTGGCTTGGATATGATTAGGCTCTTAGGATAAAAATAACTTTTCTACCCAACTAATAACTCATAACTAAATTTTAAACAACTCATAACCTCATCATAAAACCAAAGACATAAATAAAATAATTAAAAGGTTTTGCAACCCCTTAGTCATATGGTTGTATGTTTCACATCATGCGTGCATATTCTTTCTCTCTCGAATATAAGGATCTCTATTCTTGTACAATAAAGGAATGCTTGACTTGTGAGGGCATCCCTTATGGTGGGGAACACCTTCTAGCTGATTTGACCCATAACCTATTTCATCAAGCATTTAGGCATAAGAAATCCTAAAGCCTCTGTCAAAATTATCTAAAATGAAATAAAATTTGAAAAGATTTTGCATCTATAGATTAAGTCATATGCTTATACTACTCATGCTCTAGTCTTTTAGGGAGTTTATTTAGGATTTTAGTCTCTTTCTAATTAAATAACTACCTTAGCTATCTTGTAATTCATTAGACCAAACTACATGGTTTTAAAATCATAGGAGGAGTTAACTGGTGGCCACTCCAGGCGATTATATGTCTAGAAGTCGGATAATTTATTCTCTCTTGTAAAGGTAAACTCTTATGTCCACCTGTAGCTTAGATTTAGGTCATGCTTTAGCTCATACTAAAGCTCCCTAGATTTAGGATCCGAGGTAGCTATTTCTTTTTGGCTACGAGCATAAATATTCACCTCGTAGGCATTCCCACAACGTTGTGTTGGTGGATCATAAGCCCTAGTAATCTAATTAATTTTCAACTTAAAACATATAAATCTCCTCAACTTCAAAATTATAAAGCCCAACCATAGGATAGATTGGAATGTTCATTAGGCTTCCTAGTATCATGAGCATTTCCTACTTATTTCATTTGGATTCCAAAATTAAGTCTTCTCCCAATTGATTTTCCAAATACAACCAATCCTTTGATAGTCTAACCTTAAAATCTTTGGAGATGATAATTGTCTATTTTAATCTAAAGTATTCTTAGGAAATTTCATTTCCTAAGATGTAATTAACCATGGAGGTCCATAGGGATCTTAAGAAACTGGTTTAATATAAACCTTACTTTATTAGTCCATGTAAAGTAAGGAAAAAATCTCAAGTATATTTGAAGACTCATCATGCCTTAGGAGTCTTTATTACATGATTAGGTCCATTGTAAGGTGATGCTTCTATCTTTTGAGATAGTACATCATACCTCAATGTTGTACCTCAAAAAGTACCCCCCCATACATCTAAAAATAAACACCACAAGGCCTTCTCTCCTTGTTCATTGAATTTTCTTAACATCATCCTTTCTTTTTAGAGTTTGGAGATGTCGATCCTCAAGTAGGCAAGGGTTCTTAGACTCATATTATTGACTGATACACCTGGGTCAACCAAAACTATGGATAGCCTGTATCTGCCAACATCCACTATAATGTAAAGAGGCGGTTGTGCTCCATCGTCCCTAGGAGTAAGTCTTCATCGCTGAATATAACTCTTAAGATGTCCTTCAAGTGGCATGCCTCACCTTTAGTAGCGGTCAGTTGAGCTAAGTATATCTCTAGATCAAGTAAGGCCATAATTAGAGATTCCCTCATCTCTTTGGATAAGACAAAGGCGTCATATATGCTTAACTTAGTTGGAAACTTTCTAAGGTGAACTAGGACATTGTAATCAACTCTAGCTTGGTCCTCCACAAGTATATTCATGGGTGGAGCATCCTATGGAGGGGCTATCTACTTACTAGAACCAATGGTTTGCTTACCCTATCATGAGGTGTTACCCTGGGAGGTAAAACTTTGCCACTGCCTAGGTTGACTTTAGTGACTTCTTGGAATGTTGAGCTTGTGGAAAGTTCTACCTTCTCATCGAGCATACCTACAACTTCTCTTATGGGATCCTCCAAGTCAGTTGACTCCAAGTCATTCTCAAGAGGTGAACCTGATTGATTCAAAGAAGGATAGTCTAACTCTGAATAAAAAAAATGGATCGAAACTACTAGAGCTATTATTTTTATTTAGACTCGGAGAGCTTTCAATAGGAAAAAGATCGAGAGCATTCGAAGTAAACAATATATAAGTAGAATCAGCTTTCTTCATTAATTATTTTTGGGTGGAGGTATATGATAGAAATCAAATAAAGTAAGCAAAGGAAGGGATTTAGTTCCCTTATCCCTAGATACAATGCTCTTCTGGGTAGAAGAGGTGGTAGGTAATGGCTGAGGGCTCTTGGACTATCCCTGCTCACTTCTGTTGTGTGTCACCCTCCACAGTTGTCCTTTGTAACTAGCAAACCTTCATTGGTGTTAGAGGTTTGAGCTACTTCAGGCACCTGTAAGGAAAGCTTCTTTATCTTATAAATGATCTTCTTAGAGGTTTGGGATAGGGAGATATCCTAACTTTCTTTGGTCTTAAGAGGATCGTAGGTATCCCCAAGGATTACTCTAATAGAACTGGATGGTTGTTCTAATAAGTGTTCCTGAGGGATAACTATGGCTCATAACTTATAGTTGTGCTCAAGCTAGTCCTTAAAAGTGATACAATCCTCTATGACATGGCCTAACATGGTGGTAGAGCTAGCTAGGATCATCATCTTGCCCTTCCTCCTCTCAGGTAGTAACTAAAAGTCAGGTTTCTTAAAGAGATTCTTAAAGATTTTCCTAACTTTCTCCCTCTTGAATGAATATGGCTTATTCAATCTATCGGTACGAGTAGGTGGAATGTAGCTACCTGGCGATGGATATGAATACCGCTAGTGGGTAAACGAGGTGGTGGACATGGTCATTATGATGGCCGATATGAAATGAGGTGGTGGAAGAAGAGGTGTCCAAGGAGGTTGCTAAGCTCGTAGTCTCTCATACTAAACTCTGGTTGGCTACTTCCATCTATCCACTGACACAATTATCCCTGTCTTCTTCTCAAACACCTTCTGTAGCTTAGGCCTAGATGATTGGTCACGAAAGGGAAACTATTTGGCTTCCTCTTGCAGGCTAGCCACCTTGTCGATTAATTTCTCAAATGTTTTAATGGTAAGGCCCTGAAGCATGAAGGTGACCGAGCCATTGGATATTCTTGAGAAGAATCTCAAAGGCATGTTATTCAAACAGCTATGGTTCGTATTTCATGCTCAGGTTGCGCCACCTGAGAAAGTAGTCAACAAAGGACTCGTTGAGTTTCTATTTTTCTATAATGAGGTCGCCTACAATCAACCTCTGGTGAGCTCCAGCAAACCTCTTGATGAAGAGGTGCTCCAACTCAGCAAAAAGACTTAACCGAACCGTTGGGAAGTTCGACGTACCAATTAAATGCAACACCTGACAGACTGCTAACGAAAAGGTGGAAGAGTAGTTCATTGTAGCCACCTGTGTTACAACAGTTGACTCTAAATTGTGTAATGTGTTTTCTTGGGTTCCCTACCATCAAAGATCTTGAAGGATTATGGCAAAAAACCTTAAATAAAATAAAAATTTAAAAAAACCTAAACCTAAAAATAAATAAATAAAACCTAAACCTAAAATAAACAAAATAAAATAAACATAAACCTAACCTAAAATAAATTAAACTAAAATAAATAAAACCTAAACATAAACCAAAAATAAACTAAATCTAAACCCGAACTAAATAAAATAAAATAAACTAAAAATAAACCTAAACTTAAAAAAAAATCTAAATAAACCTAAATAAAAATAAAACCTAAACCTAAAATAAAAAAATAAAACATAAACATAAAAATAAAATAAAATAAAACTAAACTAAAAAATAAACATAAACCAAACTAAAAGTAAATAAAATAAAAAACCTAAACTAAAATAAATAAACCTTAAATAAGTAAATTAAATATAAAATAAACCTAAATAAAATAAAATAATAAATAAAATGAATAAAAAATAAACTAAATAAACCTAAACCTATTGGTTTTAATTTAAAAAACCTAAACTCCTAAACTTTAGACCCTAAACAGCTAACCCTAAACCCAAACCTCCACTGACCATCCTAAGTCCCACAACCAAAAACCCACTCCCAACCTTAAACCACAACCCTAAACTATCCATACCCTAAACCACAAAATCCTATCTGAGCCTAAAACCTAAACTAAACCCCACCCAAACCCTCCCTAAACCCTAAAGGCGTTAAACCCTAAACCTATCCCAAACCTAAACCCTAAAATAAAACCATGAACACTAAAATAAACCTTAAAACTAAAACCAAACATACTAAATAAAACATAAAAATAAAATAAATAAACTTAAACTTAATAAAATAAAATAAAACCTAAATCTTAAAATAAAATAAAATAAACTAAAATAAATAAAAAATAAAATAAATAAAACCTAAACTAAACTAAAAATAAATAAAGAATAAAACCTAAATAAAATAAAAGTAAATGTAAAATAAATATAAATTAATCCAAAATAAAATAAAATAAAATAAAACTAATTGAAACCTAAACCTTTAAATTAAACCTAAAAAATAAATAAAAAAAATAAAATAAATAAAAAACCAAAACCTAAAATAAAAATAAAACAAAAAAAAATAAATCCAAACCAAAATAAACTAAAATAAATAAAACCAAACCTAATCCAAATAAAATAAACCAAACCTAAACCTAAACTAAAATAAAATAAAATAAAATAAAATTAAACCTAAACCTAAACTAAAAAAAATAAACCTAAAAAATAAACCTAAAATAAAACCTAAAAAAATAAAATAAAACCTAAACTAAACCTAAAATAAAAAATAAATAAGCTTAAAAAAATAAAATAAAATAAAACTCAATTAAAGTAAACCTAAACCTAAATGAAAATAAACTAAAAAATGAAAACTAAAATAAATAAACTAATAAATAAAATTAAAAAATAAACCTAAATAAAAATAAAAAATAAAATAAACTAAAATAAATAATAAATAAACTAAATAAATTTAAACCTACTAGTTTACTTAATATATTTATTTTAAAAAAATCCCTAAACCCTAAACCCTAAAGTAAAATCTTAAACCTAACTAAAACAAATAAAAATAAAATAAAAAAATAAACTACCCAACAATAAAAACCAAACCTAAAATAAAAATAAAAAAAAACCAAAAAAAATAAATCATCTAAACAAATAAACCCAAAATAAATAAACCCAAACCTAAAATAAAGCTAAACCAAAACAAATAAATAAAATAAATAAAATAAAATTAAACTAAACCTATAAAAAATAAAACCTAAAAAAAATAAAAAATAAACCTAAAAAATAAAATAAAACCTAAAACTAAAAATAAAAATAAAACCTAAAGTAAAAAATAAAATAAAATAAAACTGATTAAAAGTCCTACTAAACTAAACTTGAAAAAATAAACAAAATGAAAACTATTAAAATAAAATAAACTAAATAAAATTAAAAATAAACAATAAAAATAAAAAAATAAAATAAACTAAAATAAATAATAAATAAAAAAATTTAAACCTACTAAATATAAAATAAAATCTAAACCTAATAAACTAAATCTTAAACCAAACTATAAACAACTAAAACTTTAAAACCTAAAACTAACCTAAAAACCTAAAACTAAAAAATAAATAAATAAACCCTAAATAAAAAAAAATAAAACATAAATAAAAAATAAATAAATAAAAAATAAACTATAAAAAACCTAAACCTAAACCTAAAACTAAATGAGATAAAATGATAAAATAAATAAACTAATAAATTAAAAAAACACTTATGGAACTATCAAAAAAAAAAAAACTCAAATCAATAAAATAATAATAAAAAAAAGAAATAAATAAAAAAAAAAAAAACCTAAATAACTAAAACTGAACCACAAAAAAATAAACCCTAACCTAAAATAAAAAACCTAAACCTAAAAAAAATAAAATAAAATAAAAATAAAACCCAAAATAAACTAAACCTAAATAAAATAAATAAAAAAAAAAAAAAATAAAAATAAACTAAATAAAACCTAAAAAATAAAATAAATAAAAAGTATAAATAAAAAATAAAATAAAAATAAAATAAAACTAAAAAATAAACCTAAAACCTAAATAAACTAAAATAAATAAAATAAAAAAATAAACTAAACAAAATAAAATAAATAAAACCTAAACTAAACAAAAAAAATAAAACCTAAATAAAATAAAAACTAACCTAATAAAATAAAATAAACCTAAAAATAAAAAAAATAAAAAATAAAAACTAAAATAAAAATAAAACCAAAAAAAAAAAACCTAAACCTAAATAAAAAATAAACCAAAATAAAAACAAAATAAACCTAAACTAAAATAAAACTAAAATAAAATAAAAATAAAATAAATAAACTAAACTAAACTAAAAAAAAAAAATAAAACCTAAAATAAAAATAAAATAAAAAAAAATAAATAAACCTAAACAAAATAAATAAAACTAAAATAAAATAAATAAACTAAACTAAAATAAATAATAAACCAAAATAAATAAAATAAAAACAATAAAATAAAATAAACCTAAAAATAAAACCTAAAAAAAAAAAAAAATAAAATAAAACCTAAAATAAATAACCTAATAAAACTATAAATAATAAACCTAATAAAAATAAATAAACCTATAAATAAACTAAATCCTATAAAATTACCTAAATCATAAATAATAATAAAATAAAACTACCCATAAAAATTAAATAAAAATCTTAACCTAAACTCTCCTAACTGATCCTAAATCCACTAAACTCACCTGACCCTACTTAACCCTAAAAAATAACTAAAACCTAAACAAAACCACACCCCAAACTTAAATCATAAAACCCAAAACTATCTCTACCTGAGCCTACTCCAAATAAAATACCTACCCTACTCCTTAAAACCTGAAACCAAACCCAAACTCCTAAACACAACTCTAAACTAAAATAAACTGACTAAAACCCAAAACTGAGCCCTAACTAAAAACTGATAAATAAATAAATAACCCAAAAACCTAAACCTACCACCTAAAACTAAATTAAAGAAAAAATAAAATAAAATAAAACCAAATAAATTAAAATAAAATAAAATAAAACATAAACTAAATCAAAACTAAACCTAAAGAAATAAAATAAAATAAAAACTAAAATAAAATAAAATAAATAAAATAAAATTTATAAATAAAAATTAAAACCTAAATAAAATAAACCTAAACCTAAATAAAATAAAACAAACTTAAAATAAAATAAAATAAAGAAAACTTAAACCTAAACCTAAAATAAAATATAAAAAAATAAAATAAAATAAAAATATAACTAAATTAAAAAAGTACCCTAAACCTAAACTTAATCCAAAAAAATAAACTAAAATAAAAAATCTAAACTAAAATAAAATTAAAAATAAAACCTAAATCAAATAAAATAAAATAAACTAAATAAACTAAACCTATTTTAATTTAAAACCAAAAATAAAATAAACCTTATCCTTCCTAAACCTGCTATCCTAAACCAGACTCTAAACCCAACCTAAATAAAAAAACCTAAATAAACCCTAAAACTCTAAACTAAAAAACTCTAGCCAAATCTAAACCCAAACAAACCCCACCTAAATCCTAAACTACCTGAACTGAGCCTCTACCACTAACTTTGAACTAAACCCACACCTAACCTTACTAACCCAAAACTAAAACACTGCCTAATCAAAATCTGGATAATCCCAAAGCCAAACTCTAGCCTAAAATGACTGCGCCTACTGAGCCACTAAACCCTAAACTAAACAAATATAAACTAATCACCCTAAACTACCAACCCAAAATAAAATCCTAACCCACCTAAACCAAACTACCAAAACAAAACTAAACCTAAATAATATAAAAACTTAAACTAAATAATAAAATAAATAATAACAAAAACTAAACTAAAAAAATAAAATCAATCAATAATAAAAACTAAATTAAACTAAAATAAAATAATCCTAAAAAATAAAAAAAATATAAATAAATAAAGAGAGAAATGTTGATCTCGATTTGTTGATTAAAAATAAAAAAATAAAAATAAAAATCTAAACCACAACTAAAAAACCCAAACTAAATAAACCCTAAATAAAACATAAACCTAAAAAACCCTACTTAAAACCTAAAACTAAAACCCCAAAAAAAGAAAAAAAAAAAACAAAACTAAACTAAAATAAAATAAAATAAAATAAAATAAAAAAAAAATCTAAACCAAAATAATAATAAAACTTAAAATAAAATAAACCTAAATAAAATAATAATAATAATAATAATAATAATAATAATAATAATAATAATAATAATAATAATATAATAATAATAAATAAACTAAATAAAATAAATAACTTAACTTAAATTAAGAAATAAAATAAACTAATAAAAAACTAAATAAAATAAATAAATGTAAATAATAATAAAATAAAAATAAAATATATAATAAAATCTTAATAACAAAACTGAAAAAAAAAAAACCCAAAACCTAACCCTAAAACCCTAAACCCTAAACCTAAAACTAAACCTAAACCTAAACCAAACCCTAAAAAACCCTAAAACCTTAAACCCTTAACACAAAAAATCTTAAAACCATAACACAAAACTAATAAACCCTAAAATAAACCCCTAAATAAAACCTAAAAATAAAATTAAAAATAAAACTAAACTAAACCTAAATCTAAAATAAAATAAATTAAAAATAAAATAATTAATAACATAAACAAAACATTAAAATAAAATAAGCTTAAGAATAAAAAACCTAAATAAAATAAAACTAAATCTGAAATAAAAATAAAATAAACATAAAAGATATAATAAATACTAAATAAAAACCTAAACCTAAAAAAATAAACCTAAAAGTAAAACCTAAAAGTGAATAAAAAAATAAAACCTAAACCATATGCAAAAAAAAAAAACATAAACCTAAAATAAAATTAAAATAAACAAAACAAAATAAACTTAAATCTAAACTAAACTAAATAAAACTTAAGGCTAGACCTAAAATAAAGTAAACCTAAACTAAAACCTAAATTAAATAAAATTAAATAAATTAAAAATAAACCTAAACCTATACTACAAAATAGAACCTAAAATGAAAACCTAAAACCTAAACCTAAAAAAAATAAAATAAAAGCCTAAACCTAAACCTAAAAAATAAAAACTAAAACCTAAACCTACAAAATAAAATAAAAATAAAACTCAACTAAAAAATAAACCTAAACCAAAAAAATAAACTAAAGTAAAATAACCTAAACTGAAATAGAAAACCCTAAAATAATTAAACTAAACTAAATAAAAATAAAAAGTAAACATAAATATAAATTAAAATAAAATAAACTAAAATACATAAAAAATAAAATAAATAAACTAAATAAACCTAAACCTACTAGTTTACTTAATTTTTTTTTTAATAAAAAAATTGAAACCCAAAGCTAACCCTAAACCCTAAAAATCCTAAAAACTAAAGTAAGAAACTAAACCCAACCACCCAAACTAAAAACCCAAAACCCTAACCCAAAACAATAAAACCTAATCTCTAAACCCTAAACCCCAAACCCCAACCCCCAAACCCTAAACACTAAACCCTAAGCCCTAAAAACCTTAAAACTTAAACCTAAACTAAATAAAACATAAAAATAAAATAAATTAAAAAACCTATGGAATTGTGATGGAGGTTACGGCCATGGTGGTGGCGGAGGGAGAGATCGGGGATATGATGGTGGATCCCGCTGCTCGAGAGGCCGGGGAGGCTCTTTTGGGAACTAAAAAAACTAAAGAATGACCAATCCGATCTGCTGCTTATGGAACTGTGTCTTTACAATAGAGAAGGTTCTAGTTATCTAGGGTTTTTGATTTGCTCTATGCGTGCTCATTATTGATCTATGTCATCATTTGTGTCTTAGAAAACTTTGTGTGTTACTTAGTTGATGAAATAAAAAAAAAGAAATATTGAATCTGAATTTATTATCTTTTAAAAAAATAACCAAAAACCCTAAACCTTAAACAAAAAACTCAACCCTGAACCTAAAACAAAAACCCTAAACCGTAAACTCTAAAATCCTAAATCTTAAACCCTAAATGCTAAACATTAAATCATAAACCGTAAACCCTAAAACTCTAAATCAAAAAATAAAACCTAAAAATAGATGAAAAATAAAACCAAAACCTAAAATAAAATAAAATAAACCTAAACCTGAACTAAAATAAACTAAACTAAAATAAATAAAACCTAAGCCTAAACCTAAACCTAAACCTAACTAAATAAAATAAAATTATCTAAAAATAAACCTAAACAAAAACTAAAAAATAAATCCTAAAAATAAACCTAAAATAAAAATCTCAAACCTAAACCTAGAAAATAAAATAAAAATAAAATTAAACTAAAAAATAAACATAAACCTAACAAAAACTTAAAAAAAACCTAAACTAAAATAAATAAACCTAAAGTAAATAAACTAAACTAAATAAAATAAAAATAAAATAAACTAAAATAATAAATAAAATAAATAAACCAAACAAGCGTAGCTATTGATTTACTTAATTTTTTAAATAAAAAAAATAAACCCTACAAACCTACTAAACCTAAACCCTAAACTAAATAAACCCAAAAACCCTAAACCCTAAACCCTAACCCATCCATAAACCATAAACCTAAAACCCTAAACAATACCCTCATAAACCCTAAACTAACCAAAACCCTCACCCTAAAACCTAAAGCTAAACCCCAAACTAAATTAACTCTAAACTAAAATGCTAAAACCCAAATAAACCTAAACCTAAGGTAACTAAATAAATTAATAATATAAACCTAAACCCTAAGAATGGGAAGAACCTGACAGTGAGAACATCCCAGAAGCTCGATCTAAAGTGGAAGAAGCTGGTTACAGTGGAGGTGGGGGATCTAGAGGTGTTGGTGGATATGGAGGTGGTTGTGGGGTATGGTGAAAGGCTAACTGAGGTTACAACCATGGTGGTGGTGGAGGAGAGATCGGTATATGATGGTGGATCCATACTCAAGAGGGGTGGTTCGATGGGAACAAGAAAAAAGCGAAGAAACGATATGATGCTTCATATGGAATTATGTTTTACAGTAGAGATGGATCTAGCGATCTAAGGTTTTTGATTTTCTCTATGCATGCCCATTTGTAATCTATGTCATTGCTTGTGACTTTGAAAACTTGGTGTGTTACTTGGTTGATGAAATTAAAATGAAAAAATGTTGAATTTGAATTTGATCTCTATTAAAAAACTAAAAAACCAAAAACCCTAAACCCTAAACTAAAAATTAAACCCTAAACCTAACCCTTAACCCTAAACCCTAAACCCAAAACCCTAAACCTAAATCCTAAAAAAATCTAAAAAACCTAATCCCTAGCTTAAACCATAAACCCTAAACTTTAAATAAACCCTAAAAAACCTAAACCATAAACCCTAAACCCTACAACAAACAACATAACAAGCCTTAATCCCACTAGGTGGGGTTAAAATGAATCCTTAGTCTCCATTGTGTCCTATTATGTGTCAAATTCTCATATAATTCGAGTATACTAAGATCATTTTTTATACATCTTAACCAAGTCTTTTTAGGTCTACCTCTACCTTTCTTAACATAAGAAAAATCTAATGCATCTACTCTCTTAATCGAGTCATCGGGTTTATGTGGCCAAACCATCTAAGACTCTCCTAATCTTATCTACCAGCTACTCCAACTTTTTCGAACATACTCATTTTGCATTCTATCTCTAAGGGTAAAACCACTCATCCACCTGAGCATCCTCATCTCTGTAACACTTAACTTAGTCTTATGTTTCTCTTTTATTGGCCAACATTCACCATAAGTCATTGGTCTTACCACCATCTTATAAAATTTTCCCTTAAGTTTAAGTGGAACTTTTCTATCACATAATAGATGCATTCCTCCACTTCAGCCATCCAACTTGAATTCTACTAATAATATCTCCATCTATTTCACCATCATTTTGAACAATAGAGCCTAAATATGTGAATAATCACTCTTATTAATGACTTGATCACCTAAAGTCACAACACTACCACTAAAACTTCTACAACTAAAATTACACTCCATATATTCAGTTTAGATCTGCTTAAATGAAAACCTTTAGACTCTAGGTTGACCTCCATAATTCAAGTTTCGTTGGACTCCCTCTCTAGTCTTATCAACAAGAAGAATGTCATCGACAAAAGCATACACTAGGGTACATCTTCTTGTAAATGCCTAAATAAGAACATCCATAACTAAAGTAAAAGATAAGGGCTTAATGTTGATCCTTGATGTAATCCAACTGATAGGAAAATAGTTTGTCAATCCTCCTTGTGTTTGGACAAGTGACTCTAGTATACATATCCTTAATGACTTGAATATAACCAATATTAACTTCTTTACGTTCTAGAACTCTCCAAAGAACATCTCTTGAGACTTTATCATAAGCTTTCTCTAAATCAATAAATATCATATGTAGATCCTTTTTATTTTCTCTATGCTTCTCCATCAAACCTCTTAACAAATGTATAGCATCCATAGTAGATCTACCTAACATGAAACCAAATTGTGAAAACGTATCACATCGTAACTATGCTCAATTACTCTCTCCCATAATTTTAATGTATGGCACATTAACTTAATTCCTCTATAATTTGCACAATCTTGTGCATCACCTTTATTCTTAAATATAGGAACCAACAAACTCTTTCTCCACTCATCGGCATCTTTTAGCCTTTAAAATAACATTAAAAGATTTGTAAGCCAAGAAATTCCTTGATCTCCTAAACATTTCCACACTCTGAATATTATCCGGACCTCTTGCTTTTCCACATTTCATTTTCTTTAAAGCTTCACTAACTTCTTTTACTAATCTGACGATAAAATGAAATTCTCTATTTTTGTTTAGGGTATTAAGGTTGCTAAAATCAATCGTACTTTCAGATCCTTCATTGAAAAGTTTATTAAAATACCTCATCCACCTATTTTCAATATCTTTTTCTAAGAAAAGCACTTTATTATTTTCATCCTTAATACTCCTCACTTGAACTATGTCTTTACTTCTCCTATCTCTTTGGTTGGCTAACTTATACATACATCTTTCACCTTCTTTGGTATCTAATCTATTGTATAAATCACTAAAAGCTAAATTTTTTTGCATCATATATTGCTTTCTTAGAATCTCTACATATTTTATCCCAATTCTCAGTTTTTTACTAAACCAAGTTTTATAACAATGCTTCTTATTTCTTATCTTTTCTTGCACACTCGACTCCACCTATTCTTATTAAAGAAGCTTTTCCTTTTGATTCCAAATCTTTAGCAACTTGTTTAATAGCACTTGATACTTTTCCCACATAACGTTAGATTCCTTATGAACATCCCAAACTTTAATTTCTTGTAGCTTGCTCTTAAAAATATTTTTATTTGTGTTCTTTAAGTGTCCCCATCTAATCCTAGAATAATAATTAAATTTATTTTTTCTCTTACAACCTTTCATCTTAAAATCTAAAACTAATAGTCGATGTTGGGTACTTAAAATTTCACTTGGAATGACCTTACAATCTTTACAATCTAAGCGATCTATTTTTCTTATCAAAAAATAATAATCAATCGTGTTTTACTAGATCCATTTTTATAAGTAATAATATGTTCATCTCTTTTCTTAAATAAAGTATTAGCAACTACAAAATCATAAGCTAAGGCAAAATCTAATATAGTCCTACCTTCTTCATTAGTCACTCCAAATCCATAACCACCATGAATACTTTTAAAATCTTCTACCACTCTACCAACATGTCCATTTAAATCTCCCCAATAAATACTTTTTTCTTCAAGAGGTATCTTTTGTATTAATCCCTCCATTCCAAAATTTTTCTTTTGAGCTTACCTCCAAACCTACTTGAGGAGCATAGACACTTATAACATTGATAATCTTAGTATCAACAATAATCTTTAAAGCTATAATTCTATCTCCACATCTATTAATACTTATAACATTATCCTTCAAACTTTTATCTATAATCACACCTACACCATTTCTAGTTCGACTTTTAATACCAAAGTTTAAAACCTAAACTATCAATCTCCTTAGCCTTCTCCCAACCCATTTAGTTTCTTGAACACATAAAATATTTATCTTTCTATGAACCATAATATCTATTAATTCCATTAATTTACGTAGAGTACCTATATTCCAAGATCCTAATTCTAGTTTCATGGACTAACTTCTTTGCGCATCCATAATGTGGAACCCTTGCTTATTTAACACGCAGACGCATCACTCAAACACATTTTCAACGTATTCAAAATAAGTGCGTAAACTTCAGGGCATTAACGTCTGATTTAAAGGATTCATGTCATGATTATTTCAAAATTTTAAGTCGACTACCTAACACAACCTAAACCTAAAAGATAAAACTTAAACCTAAACTAAATAAAACCTAAAGAAATAGATAAAAAATCTAAACAAACAAATAATATTTAAAAATAAAAATGTTATAACCTAAACCTAAAATGAAAATAAAATAAAAAATAAAAACTAAACGAAAATAAAATAAATAAAAACCTAAACTAAACTGAAAAATAAGAAACCTAAATAAAATAAAAAGTAAACCTAAAACTAAAAAAAATAAACCTAAAATAAACTAAAATAAAAACTAAATAAAAATTAAAAACCTAAAAAATAAATGTAAAAAATAAAACCTAAAAATAAATAAAAAAATAAAACCTAAACCTTAAATTGAGTTAAAAACCTAAGCCTAAAATAATAATAAAATAAACCTAAACATAAACTAAAAAAAAGCTAAACTAAAATTAATAAATCCTAAACCTAAACATAAAATAAACTAAACCTAAACCTAAACCCTAAATATAATAAAATAAACTAAAAATAAACCAAAATGTAAATTAAAAAATACAACCTAAAAAAAAATGTAAAATAAACCTAAAACCTAAACCTAAAAAAAATAAAAAATAAAATAAAAGCTAAAGAGTTAAACCTAAAAATAAAATAGAATAAAACCTAAACTAAAATAAATTAACCTAAAATAAATAAACTAAACTAAATAAAAATACAATAATACCTAAATAAAAAATTAAATAAACAAAAATAAATAAAAAAATAAACAAATAAACTAAATAAACCTAAACTTAAGAGTTTACTTAATCTAAAATACATAAAAAATAAAAAATAAAATAAAAACCCTAACTTTAAACCCTAAACCCTAAACCCTAAACCATAAACTGACAACAAATCCACAAACCTAAACTAAACCTTAAAGCCTTACACCCTAAAACCCTAACCAAACCTAAACCCTAAACTTAAATCCTAAACTCTCTTAACCCGCCCTAAATTGGCTTGACCCAAACCCAGAGCCAAACCAGCCACCCAGCCTGAGCCCTGACCCAGGACCTGAGCCAACCTAACCTCCTGACCCATCTAAAATCCTAACCAACAAACCTTAAATCCCAAACCATTAACTAAACCCTAACCACATCCTGACCCTGGGCCCAATCAGAGCCCTGAGCCCTGACCCAAACCATAAAAACCAAACTTAAACATAAATATAAAATAAACCTAAAATAATAAATAAATAAACCTAAACCTAAATAATATATAAATTAAAATAAAATAACATAAACTAAAACCTAAACCTAAATAATTAAAATAAAAAGATAAATAATAATAAATATAAACTAAAACCTAAACCTAAACCTAAAATAAAATAAAATAAACTAAAAAAAAGAAACTAAAATAATATAAATAAAAACTAAACTAACTAAAAATAAAATAAACCTAAAAAATAAATTAAATAAAATAAACACTAAGCGTAATATGAAATAAATTAAAACTTAAAATAAAATATAAATAAAACTAAATAGAACCTAAATCTAAAAAATTAAAAATTACATAATAAATAAAACATAAACTAAAAACTAAACCTAAAATAAAATAAGATAAACATAATAAAATAAAACTGAAACTAAATTAAACTAATCTAAGATAAATAAAACCTACCTAAGTAAAGTAAATGAAACCCCTAAACTAAATAAAATAAAATAAACTAAAAAAATCCTAAACCTAAACTGAAAAATAAAACCTAAAAATAAACCTAAAATAAAAACCTAAAACCTAAACCTTAAAAAAATAAAATAAAAACCTAAACCTTAAAAATAAAATAAAAATAATACTAAACTATAAAATAAACCTAAACCTAAAAATAAACTAAAATAAAATACCTAACCTAAAATAAATAAACTTAAAATTAATAAACTAAACTAAACAAAAATAAAAAATAAACATAAATAAAAATAAGAAATAAAACAAATTAAAATAAAAAAATAAACTAAATAAACCTAAACCTTCCAGTTTACTTAGTTTCAATGAAAAAAACCCTTAAACCCTAAGCTAACCATAAAACATAATCCCTAAACCCTAAACCCTGAACCCTAAAAACCCTAAACCCTAAACCCTAAAAACCTAAACCTAAGCTAAATAGAATATAAAAATATAATATATAAAGGAACCTAAGGCAAAATAAAATAAAATAAAATAAAAATCTAAACCTAAACCTAATCATAAAAATAAAATAAATTAAACTAATAAAAATAAACTAAAATAAAATAAATAAAAACCTAAACAAAACTAAAAAATAAAATAAACCTAAGGATAAAAAATCTAAATAAAATAACAACTAAACGTAAAATAAAAATAAAATAAACTTTAAATAAAATAAAATAAAAACTAAATAAAAACCTAAACTTAAAAAATAAACATAAAAATAAATAAAATATAAAACTTAAACCCTAAAATAAAAAAAAAACATAAACCCAAAATAAAAATAAAATAAACCTAAACCTTAAGTAAACAAATCTAAACGTTAACCTAAACTATATAAAATAAAATAAAGTAAAAAATCCTAAGCCTAAAGTAAATTATAAAATTTAAAAATAAACTTAAAAAAATGTGAAACCTAAACCTAAAAAAATAAAATAAAAATATAAACCTAAACTTAAAAAATAAAAATAAAACCTAAACCTTAATAAAATAAAAAATAGTCAACTAAAAAAAATAAACTAAACCTAAAAATAATCTAAAATAAAAAACCTAAACTAAAATAAATAAACCAAAATAAATAAAAACTAAATAAAAATAAACATAAATATAAATAAAAATAAAATAAACTAAAATAAATAAAATAAACTAAATAAACATCTTTGATTTAATTTAAAAGAAAAATGGAACCCCTAAACCCTAAGCTAACTCACAAACCACAACCCTAAACCCAACCCTAAAACCCTAAACTAATCCTAAACCCTAAATGCTAAAATCCTAAAAACCTAAACCTAAGCTAAATAAAACCTAAAAATAAAAAATATAAAAAAACCTGAGCCTAAATAAAATAAAATAAAATAAAATAAAATAAAAACCTAAACTTAAACCTAAAAATAAAATAAATTAAACTAGTAAAAAAAACTAAAATCAAATAAATGAATACCTAAACAAAGCTAAAAAAAACTTAAGCATAAAAAACCTAAATAAAATAAAAACTAAACATAAAGTAAAAATAAAATAAACTTAAAATAAATTAAAATAAAAACTAAATAAAGACCTAAACCTAAAAAATAAACCTAAAAATAAAACCTATAAATAAATAAAAAATAAGACTTAAACCTTAAACTAAAAAAAAACTAAACCTAAAATTAAAATAAAATAAACCTATACCTAAACTAAATTAAACCAAACTAAGATATAAATAAAACTAGCATTAAACTAAACTAAACTAAAACTAAATAAAGCCTAAAAATAAATCTAAAATAAAATTGAAAACTAAACTTAAAAATAAAATAAAACCTAAACCTAAATTTAAAATAAAAAAAATAATCCTAATCCTTAAAAATAAAATAAAAATAAAACTCAACTAGAAAAGAAACTTAAACCTTAAAAATAAACTAAAATAAAAAACCTAAACTAAAATAAATAAACCTAAAATAAATAAACTAACTAAATAAAAATAGAAAATAAAATAAACTCAAATAAATAAGAACTAAACTAAATATATTAAATTAGCATAAGCGTGTTTGAATTGAAAGAAAAATAACCATAAAAATCCTAAATCCTAAACCCTAAAAAAAACCATAAAACCTACAATCCCTGACCTAAACCCTAAATCCTAAAACCATAAATCCTAAAGCCATAAACCCTATAAGCATAAACCACAAACCTAAGTAAACCAAAACAAACCCTAAACCCCACAACCCTATGCCCTAAATTCTAAACCCCAAACCCTAAACCTAAACCTAAAGTAACTAAATAAATAAAAAAAATAAACCTAAACCATAAAACCTAATAAACGTAAACCCTAAGAAAGGGCAGAACCTTAATGGCAGGAACATCACTGTCAACTAGGCCCAGTCTAGATTTGGCAATGGAGGCGAAGGTTGAGGCAGTGGTTATCACAGTGGTGGTCAAGAATCTAGAGGTGATGGTGGATATGGAGGTGGTGTTCAGAGTAGTGGTGGTTTTGGAGGTAGGAGGAGCGATGGAGGTTACTGGCAGGTGGTGGTGGCGAGAGAGAGAGAGATATGATGGTGGATCCATTTTTAGGCTAAGGTGGTTATGGTTGGGCTGATAAATAAAAAACGACCGATCGATCACATTAAATTATGCCTTTAAAATAGAGCTGATTCTAGTTATCTAGGGTTTTTGATTTACTCTATGCGTGCTCATTTTTTATCTATGTCTTCGCTTATGTTTTAGAAAACTTGGTGTGTTACTTGGTTGATGAAATCGAAAAGAAAAAATGTTGAATATGAATTTATTCTCTCTTAAAAAAATGAAACCCTAAGCCTAAAACTAAAACATGAACCCTATACCTAAAACCAAAACCTTAAACCCTAATAACCCTAAACCCTAAACACTAAACCCTAAACCCTAAAACCCTAACCCCAAAAAACCATAAACATAAAACCCTAAACCCTAACCCACCCTAAACCCCAAATGCTAAATCCTCAACCCTAAACCTCTAACCCTCCAACCATGAGCCATAAAATAAGCTAAAATTTAAACCTCAATAATAAAACCTAAAATAAAATAAATATAAAAATAAAAAATCCAAAATAAGAAGATAAAACCTAAACCTAAACCTAAAAGTAAATAAAATAAAATTTAAAACTAAACTAAAATAAAATATATAAAACCTAAACTAAAATAAAAAACTAAATAAAATAAAACTAAACTTAAATTCAAAATAAAAAAACCTAAAATAAAATAAAATAAAAAATAAATAAAAGCTTAAACCTACAAAATATACCTAAAAATATAACCTAAAATGAAATAAAAAATAAAGCCTAAACCCTAAACTAAAAAAAAAATCTAAACCAAGAATAAAAAATAAAATAAACCTAAATAAATAAACTAAACTAAAATAAATAAAACCTAAAACCTAAACCTAAAATATGAGCTAAACCCATCCTGGACCCTAAATAAAATAAAATAAACTAAAAATAAACCTAAACCCACTAAAAAATAAAACCTAAAAATAAACCTAAATGGAAACCCACCTAAACCTAAAAATAAAAAAAAAAACCTAAACCTAAAAAATAAAACAAAATTAAAATGAAACTAAAAAAATAAACCTATACTTATACAATAAATTAAAATAAAGAAACATAAAATAAATATAAAATAAATAAATATAAATAAACCTAAATGAAAATAAAATAAAATAAACTAAAATAAATAAAATAAATTAAATAAACCTAAACCTATGTGGTTACTTGATTAAAAAAAAACCTGACTCTGCACTAAACCCTAAAACTAACCATCTAACCTACCTAAACCCTAAAGCTTAAACCACAAACCCCAAACCTACAACCCTAAACAAACAAACCCCAGCCCAAATCCACAACCAAAAAAACCTAAACCTAAACCTAAACCTAATCCTAAACATAAAAATGAAATAAAATAAAAAATGAAAATAAACAAAAATAAAATAAATAAAAAACATAAATTAAAAAAATAAAATAAAATAAACCTAAGAATAAAAAACCATAATAAAATAAAAGTTAAACGTAAAATTAAAATCAAATAAACCTAAAATAAAATAAAATAAAAACTAACTAAAAACCCAAACCTAGAAATAAAAACTAAAAATAAATAAAAAATAAAACCTAAACCCTAAACTAAAATTAAAACTAAACCAAAAATTAAAATAAAATAAACAAAATAAAACTAACCTAAACCTAAACTAAAATAAACTAAACTGAAATAAATAAAACCTAAAATAAACTAAACCTAAATCTAAACCTAAGCTAAATAAAATAAAATACACTAAAAATAAACCTAAACCTAAAATAAACTAAACCTAAATCTAAACCTAAGCTAAATAAAATAAAATAGACTAAAATAAACCTAAACAAAATAAGACCTAAAAAATATACCTAAAAAATTAAAATAAAAAACCTAAACTTAAAAAAAAAATAAAACCTAAACATAAAAAAAAAATAATAAAAGTAAAATTAAACTAAAATGTAAATGTAAACCTAAACCTAAAGATAAAGTAAAATAAAACCAAAACTAAAATAAATAAACCTAAAATAAATATAATTTAAATAAAATAAAATAAACCTAAATAAAAATGGAAAATAAAATAAACTAAAATAAATAAAAAAATAAACTAAATAAACCTAAACATATCAGTTTACTTAATTTTAAAAAAAAAACCCAAACCCTAAATCCTAAACTCTAAACCATCCTGGATTAACCCACTAAACCATGTGCCTGACCTACCCAGGCCCTAAACCTAGGCCAAAACAAACAATAACCCAACATACACTAAACCTAAACCCTAAACCACAAAAGGCCCACAAACCCTAAACCCTAACTAAACCATAAACCAAGCCTCAGCTGGATGGACATTAAACCCTAAACCCAAAGCTGGTCTAAACTCTAAATAACTGCTTAAGGTGTCCTAAAGCCTTGGACCCTCAAAATCATCCACTTGAGCTAAACACTAAACACTCCCCAGACACTAAACCCTAAACCCTAAAACCAAAATGTAAACCTATAAATAAAACTAAATAAAAATAAATAATTAATTAATTAATAAAATAAAATAAAATAAAATTAAAACTAAAAAACCTAAACTTAAAATAAAATAAATAAATAAGAATAAACTAAAATAAAATAAATAAAAACTTAAACTAAATTAAAAAATAAAATAAACCTTAGAATAAAAAACCTTAAAAAAATAAAAAATAAAAATAAAATAAAAAATAAATAAACCTAAAATAAACTAAAATAAAAACTAAATAAAAACCTAAACCTAAAAAATAAACTTTAAAACAAAACCTAAAAGTAAATAGAAAATAAAACCTAAACACTAAAAAAAAAACCTAAACCTAAAATAAAAATAAAAATAAAATAAAATAAACCTAAACATAAGCTAAAATAAATAAAACCTAAACCTAAACCAAAAATAAACTAAACCAAAACATAAACCTAAATTAAATAATGTAAACTAAACTAAAAATAAACTCAAACCTAAACTAATAAATAAAACCTAAACATACAACTAAAAAAATAAACCTAAACCTAAATAAAATTAAAATAAAAAACCAAAACTAAACTTAATAAACCTAAAATAAATATTCTAAAATAATTAAAATAAAAAAATAAATCTAAATAAAATATAAAATAAAATAAACTAAATAAAGTCAAACCGCATGTTTCTTATATTTTAAAAAAACTAAACCTTAAATCCCCCAAACCCTAAACCCTACCTACAAATCTATAAACCCACAAACCCTAAACCCTAAACTCTAAAAACCTAAACCCTAAACCCTAAACCCAAAATCCTAAAACCCTAAACCATAAACCCTAAATCCTAAACCCTAAAACCTACAACCATAAACTCTAAACCCTAAACTAACCCTAAACCCTAAAGTAACCATAAACCCTAAGAATGTGTAGAACCTTGATAGCAGGAACATCACCATCAACTAGGCTCAATCTAGATTTGGTAGTAGAGGCAATGGTGGAGGTGACAGTTATCGTAGTGGTGGCAGGATGTCTGGTGGATATGGAGGTGGTGGTTGGGCGATGTGGTTATGGAGTTAGGGGAGCGATAAAGGTTACAGCCATGGTGGTGGGAGAGGGAGAGATCAGGTATATGATGGCGATCCCACTACTTGAGAGAGAGGCGGGGAGGGGGTTGATGGGAACTAGAGAAATTGAAGAATGGCTGATCCAATCTACTGCTTATGAAACAGTGTCTTTACAGTAGAAATGATCTGACTTATCTAGGTTTTCTAATTTTCTCTATAGGTGCGCATTTTTAGTCTATGTCATCACTTATGTCTTAGAAAACTTGGGGTGCTACTTGGTTGATGAAATTAAAAACAAGAAATATTGAATCAAAATTTGTTCTCTATGTAAAAAAAAATCCTTAAACCCTAAACCCTAAACTAAAACCTAAACCCTAAACCTAAACCCTAAACCCTAAACCCTAAACCCTAAACCTTAAACCTTAAACCCTAAACCTTAAACCCTAAACCCTAAACCGTAAACCCTAAACCCTAAACCTTAAAACCATAAACTCTAAACCCTAAACCCTAAACTGTAAAACCATAATCTCTAAACTCTAAAATTGATAGCCTTAAACCATAAACCATAAACCCCAAACACTAAACCCTAAACTAACCCTAAACCCTAAACTAACTCTAAACCCAAAACCCTAAACTAACCTTAATGCTAAACTTTAAACATTGAATAAAGATGTCATTAGGAGTAGATCTAAATAATGACCTAATCCTAACATAGTTATGGTAGCTAAAGAAAATGCCTTCAAGAGACTTTCCCTTGACTATTAGAGATTTGAATACCCTACATCATATTACAATACCATATATTATAGTATAATGTAGCATCATATATTTGAGCATGTAGTGATGTGTTTTTGGATGTTATAAGATGTTTTGAAATGTTTTAGTATGTTATGGTATTGTGCCCTATAGTTTATATTAACATTATTCATAGAAATATTGATTTAATAAATTAGATAATGAAATTTATTAAATTTGAAGTGGGGATTAGCTTGTAGTGCCAAAGGTGTGCTATGCCATATGTACTCTAATAAGTAAGATTTTATGTTCAAAATAAATATTATATGTTGTGGCATAGTATCACATCATATACCATAATATATTATTCTGTGCATTTTAAATTCTTTTAGTATTTTGCAATCATGTAGTCGAGCCTACACTAGAATTATATATAAAAATGTTGATTCAGACCTTAAAATGGTGGAATTTGGCTTAAATTCATAATAAGTAGAGCGTGGCATTATAATATATTATTTCAATTTAAAATATGTAAGTGATACGATTAAAATATATAGCCTTTTATTGTTTAAACCTATTTAATGATTTTATATCTTAAGCAATCCCTTGTGATGTGATATGCAATATAATAAAATATAATGTGTTATAGTGTATTATAATATAAGATGCTATAACATAGTGTAGCATCATGCATTATAGCATACTATTGTGTATACTGCTTGTTGTTTATCATATTTTAGTTTGGTATAGTATGATGTAGTAGAGTTTGTATTGGTATAAATCATAAAAATTCTTATTTATAGGCTGAGATGATGGGATTTTTCTAAATTTAAGATAAGCTTTAGGGAACATCGTTTGGGATGTGTTATGGTGTGTCACTTAAACAAAAGAATGGAATTTTGCATCCAAAATAAATGTTCATTTTTCAACTAGATTTTATAATTTTTTTGCTTAAAGCGATTCATTTTAGGGTGTAATGAAAGATAATATATTATATGAAAGCATACTAAAATATAATGTACATAACAATATAACTTCACATATATATATGAATGTGGCGGTGTGTTACTAAATGTTATTGTACATTTTAGTATGTTTTACTTTTGTTATAATACATTGGGTCAAAACTCACAAAAATGTTAATTTGAAGGTTGAAATGGAAAATTTTGGCCAAATTCTAGCACACACCAAGAAGCAACACAAAATTATGCTATTTTGTACCATTTCTAATAGAAAAATAACAATTTTACATCTGAAATGAACATTATTCATATTTTGAGAACATTTTGTTATTTATTCCTTTTAAGTGATTCTAATGAGGTGTAGTGTTATATAATATATTATATTATAGGAAATTATAACATAACATCATATATTATAATATAATATAATATGTTAATTCACACTATAATATGTTTAGCATGATATTGTATAGTTAGTTTGAGCTTGCACCATCACAAATCATAAAATGTTAATTACAATGTTAAGATGATGTAATTTGAATGAATACATTGTTAGTATTTTGGTTGAAGTACTAAAGGTGTGCATAAGAGAAGAAATAAGATTTGAAGAGAATTCTATGTTGAAGACTTGGAGGGAGATCCACTTGGGGAACATACATGCATTGGACATGACATGCGAGGGGTCTATGTCGAGGGCATAGAATAAGAAAATCTGTTGGGGATAAAGTTTGAATTTGATTTGATTATATGATTTATGGAAAAAAAAGATTTGTTAGGGATAAGAATTTATAATCCACTAGGGATTAAGATCGAATTGACTTTAATTTATTATGTTTTAATTGATGTGGAGGCATATCTTCTAGAGATATGGGCTAAAGTCTGTTGGGGATCGGGTATATGAACCTTCCCCTAGGGAAACAAGTTCAAGCTATCCACTGGGGATTGGGATTTGAGTTTGATTTCATAGATTTGTTTGGGGATGTATCCACTGGGAATAAGAGTTTGGTTGGATTTCTTTGATTTAGACTCTATTGGGGGAGTTGTTTTAATTTGGCTCCACTAGGGAGGTTGGTTTTTGAATTTGATTTATTTGCTTGACTTGTTTATATATGATTTGGGGCTCTACTAGGGAAAATTAGATTGGGTTTAATTTAGTTTTAATTAATGTATAGACCCTATCGGTGTGTGATTTACCCATTGAGAAGGGGCTATATCAGCTTTGACTTTTCTCTTATTTACAAATCCAAAGGGATAGTCTACCGGTTGTGGGGTAGAGCTAGCTAACCTAAGGGGTTTCCTTTCAGCGTGTAAAGACTGTGCTAGGAAGAAGGCATAACAGACTTACATCTTCCAAAGTGATGAACAACTGCTAGGGTGACCTGTTGAATGCACAATAAATCAAATCTGACCTAGGGTGACTATTGAGTGAATGTCATTGGGGACTTATGTCAACTCAAAAGTAATCAGGATTAATTTTATCTTAATTTCATGTGATTTGACATGGTTTGTTTGGTTTAGTTTGATTTTCAATTGAGGGCATATTGGCTAGGGATATGAGCTCAGTCAAATTTGATAGATTTATTTTATGGACCATGTTGGTGTGCGCTGGACCCACTGAGAAGGGGCTATATTAGACTTGTTCTATCTCAGATTTAGAAATCCAAATGGGATAGTCTACTGGTTGTGGGGTAGAGCTAGCCAACTTAAGGGATTGCCTTTGATTGCAATGGCTATGCTAGGAAGAAGGCGTGCAGACTTACATCTTTTAAAGGGAAAAAACCACAGGTAACTTTGTTTGTAGCACAACAAATCAAACCGGACTTAGGGGTAACTACTGAGTGAATGTCATTGGGGACTTATATCAACTCAAGAGTAGTCGATAATTTTAATAGGGAGTTTTACTAACACTACACTAAAGAGAGGACACCTACTTAGAAAAAGGTATTGCTAGGGGTGTCCTTCTAATCAACAAATGAATATATATTTTTCTTATATCTTTACATGGACCCTATTGGTGTGTAAGGGATCACACTGAGAAAGGGTTATGCTAGCATTGACCTATCTCAATTTTAATAGATAAACGAGAGAATCTGCACATCCACAGGAGTGGTTACTAGGAAAGGGGAACTGTCTAATCTGATAGTAACTCTGGTAGTGTCTAAATTGGGTCACAAAGGATGTGATCCAAATATAGTGCCCATAGGGGAGGTGTTGCTAGAGACATTATCCTGAGCCATGGAGAAGAAAGCCTATAGGTGTACGGTGGTGAACTCAAGGAGAAAGTGTAGCAGACTTGCATCTGCCATGAGTGGTGTATCCTGAGGTGCGAGAACTAACCAACCTAAGGTGTATTTGTCAATATGAGTGGTGTTTCTATTAGCATAGTAAGAACCAACAAACCTAAGGTGCTTGTCAGTGTGCAACGATTATTCTAGAAAGAAAGCATGTTGGCTTACAACTTTCCAAGCAGAACTGATCATCAGGATAGTCTATAGTCGGTGGGATAGATGCTATCTAACCTAAAGTGACTACTAGGCAGGGAGCCCTAAAGAAGGACTAGACTCACACTTGATGCAGTCAGGAGAGAAGGAGCCACTAGGGGACTTATCTTAAACATCAAATATACTCAACCCAGTTAGTGGATGAAGGTTAATCCAAGAAAGAAGCATAGGAAACTCACAGCCTCTTAAATGAAGCCAACATAAGGTAGCTTATCGACCACGCAGTAAGGCCTACTAAATTAACAAGGTGCTCATCAGTGTGTAGTGGCTAAGTAAGGAAGGAAAGTATAGCAAACTTACATCCTCCAAAGTAAGAAGATGGGGGTGAAACAAGAGGTAATAGTCTAACCTAGGCATTCTTGAGTGAGTGTCATTGGGTTATCTCAACTCAGGAGCGAGATAAAAGATATTTGTTTATTTTATATATTTATGTATAGTTTATGTTTTTATTGTGTCAATAAATGATAGGATGCTGCTCGGGTTCGTTACACCTACCCAAAACACATCATTCATGATAAGAATACTTTCAACATGGAAGAGATTGAATTCAAAATAGAATTTTCATTGATGATAATTATTTTTTAAACATGATTTATAATTTTCTTTAAGTAGATCCCATTAATTAGAAGTATTGAGTGCTCTCCCTTATGAATAATAAGTTGATAAGATCCTACTTGGTAGGCCTTCCTTATGAAAAAGGGCCTTCCCAAGTGGGTTCAAACTTGCCTCTCATCTTGATAGGCAATAATCTCCTCGAACTAAAATAAGCTCTCTACTTGAAAAGCTCTAGGATGGACCAACTTGTGAGGTTAAATTATTTTAGCTTTGCGACTTGAGGTTTATGCATGAGCATCTCCTCCAAACCTTTGAGCTCTTCCCAACTTGGTGTTCTACTCTGTGATCTTGCAACTATCCTAAGTGATGGGAGTTGGACTTCTAATGGTAGGCGACTTGGACCACACTAAGGAGAGGAGTAGGCGAGTTAGAGTTCTATGTGGTGTGGTAGGCCCACAAGGCTTCTCTTTCATGATTGTTGAGTATCTTCTTGTATTTGGATGAGTTTTGTTGAAGGCTTCTGCTAAGCCATTTTTCCTCGGGTAGTTGATGGTAGAATATCTCCAATCTATGTTGTGTCTCTAGGCAAAGTTTTTGATCTTTATACTCTTGAATGCTATAACATTATCAGATATAATTCATCAAGGCACTATGAACTTATATACAATATGATTCTTAAAAAGCTGGAGCACATGCTAAGCTGTGACATCTCTAAGTAGAATCACCTTCAGCCATTTAGAAAAGTAGTCACTAGTAGCTAAGATAAATTGATAATCCTTGGAAGAAGGAGGATCAATCAACCCACTATGTCGATACACGAAATGGCCAATGTAGGATGTAGAATGTTGGGTGGTTGGTGTAGGACCACACCATGTATTTGAAGTTGGTGGCATCGACTTGCCATATCCATGTAATATTTAATCATTGAAGGCCAGTAGTATCCTAGTCTCTTGATCTTGGCTTTCATCTTCAGACTGGATGGGTTGGCTCCACATAATCCTGAGTGTACCTCAGTCACGATCTTATGAGCTTCGTGCTTGTCTAAATAACATAACCATATATGATCAAAAGACTACCGGTATAAGACACCATCCATAAGAGCATAGGAAAGTACTCTCTACTTCATCTGATGGACTTGTGACTTCTCTTAAGGTAGTTTACATTTATTTAGGTAATCCATGAATTGTTGCCTCCAATCTAACTCCTCATCCTTCTTGGCAATGGCACCTCCCTTCAAGAGTACTTTTGATGAGTTTAATATCAATAAGGGATAAGACTTGTCTATTTTGGACCTTTATTGATATGAACTCATCCTCCAGACATGCCAACTCCTTGTCAAGATTGGCTAAAGCATATGCTACGGTGTTCACTCATCAAGGAATCTAATAAATGGTAACCTCTAGGATTTGGGGCAACAACTCCATGGTGTACTTGTGGAAGTGATGGAGCTTAGGCTTTATAACCTTATAAGATCCAGCGATTTGGTTGATAATTAGCTGAGAATCACAGAAGATGATGATGTTCTAGATGCTTATAGTAATGGCTAACTCCAGACCAGCAATCAGAGCCTCATATTTTGTTGGTGCATTGGACGGATGATATGAGAATCATCACATCATGGTCCGGAGTTAAGAGAACTATTCCTACCCTTGCCTTTCTTGGAATAGTAGATTATGGTTCTTCTCCTCTTTGAGAGGAAGCCGCACCATCAAAGTACATCTCTTAGCGGTGAATGGTAGTATCCCCTAAATTCATGATTTGTTCATCGGAGATCATCACTAAGAGTCGTAGGAAGTGGGTGTGCTACTAAGATATCACTAGCAGTCCTTTCACCGGAGGTACAAAGGTAATGTTAAAATGTGAGAAGATCATGGACCGTCATGCTAATCATCCAAATAGCGTCGACCGTGTCATGAGATACTGTAGTGGATTAATCTTAGAGATTAAGTTCACCTTATGAGGAAGCATGTAGTGTTGTAGCTTTTGGGAGGTAAAGATTAAAGCTAGGAAATGATTTTAATTGGGTGGATAATTAGCCTAGCATGAGATTAGATGAGGTAGTATAGTGCATTTTCCTTCCCTTTGTTATTGGCTTGGGCCAACAAAGCACTAAGGGAGTCATCGAGTAAAGTATGAGTGGCTTCCCGGGATAGAGCTATTGGAGCAACGTCATCGGTAATGCTTGATTCTTTGAAGACATGCTCACACTTATCATCCCCATGAACTTGGCCATCCTTTTGATAAGTTGAGAATGGCTAACATCTTCTAATAGGTTGGATTGGATATATAGCATCATAGATATGCTAACCACCCTTGGAATAATCTAAGTTGAATTAAACTTTTAGAGGGTGGAATTTTTAATATCACCTTGATCTTCTCCGGATCAATTTTAATTCCCTGGTGTTGGACAACAAATCCAAGGAATTTCCCTGAAGCTACTATGAATGCACACTTCAATAGGTTCATTTTGAGGTTAAATTATCTTAACTATTTGAAAGCTACTCTCAAGTCAAATAGATGGTCTTCTTTTCTCTACTTTTGACCATGAGATCATTGACATAGCACTCGACTTGATGATGAATGAGTTCATCAAAGATTCAGTGATAGCCAGGTATATAGTCCAACATTTTAAGGATAAAGGCATGACCATATAGCAATGGATTTGATCGATTCACAAAGTAGAGTTTATTTCATCTTTAGGGGCTATCTTTATTTGGTTATATCTAGATGAGCCATCCATGAAGAGAAGCGCATGAGATGAGGCAATGACCACTATTAGCTCTGACATTAGTAGTAAAAATTCATCTTTTAAACATACCTTATTTAAATCCCTAAAATTGATGCATATGTAAATTTCATCATTCTTTTTCTTAAGTGAGACGACACTGACTAACTAGGTAGGATATTTTTCTTCCCATATGAAGCCAACATCGATCAGTTTCTTGACTTCATAAATGACCTGTTGTTCTATGTCTAATCACATGCATCTAGGAGCTTGCTTGATAAAATTAGCAGTATGCTCTTTTGTTAGTTTATGAACTGCTATGTCAGGAGCCAATCTAGGCATCTCTTCATAACTCCATGCAAAGTAGTCCTTAAACTCATAGCCTAACAAAGTCATTAGTTTCAATTTCATTCAATAAAGAATAGATGTATAGGCATGGATTTTCTTTAGTTCTAAGTTTATTTCCTTGAGCTCGTGGATGGTTGGGTTAATCTCTTCTTTGAACTCTGGCAGTGCATCTTTTACTTCAAAATCATCTAGATCATCTGAAGTTTCTAAGCGAAGCTCCTCATATGAGTTAATGTGATTTGAAAAGAACCTATCATATTTCAAATGATTGGTGATGGCTACTAGCATAGTAATCATCATCACCTGTACCAATCTAGTCTTGGTTTTGATTGAGAGATTTTGTATTTATTCTTCCATATTCTTTTGAAGTAGTCTAATTTATGCTTTGACCAATTATGTGGGATTAACCCTTTCTTTGCTAAATTATGAACACAAGTCCAATAAAAGGTAATTATTAAATCTTTATATGAATCATCCTCAAGTTCTACATTAACTTCTTGACTTGAGGATGATGCTCCCGAGAAAGAACCTTTGTGAGTCTTCACACTTTGTGGATGACTTGGGGAGACTTCCTTAGCGCAAACCCTGTTTTGAGAGGAAAGTGGTTAGAGCTAAGGTTCCCAACCGATGCCTAACTATTTCATATAGACTTGAATAAACTTATGCTTTGCTTTGGAGCTTGGTCTTCATCACTATCAAGTGCCACCTCCAAGAATTTACTCTGAGAAGAGAGAGTGGTTGGTGTGCTAACCATAAAATACTCATCCTATGAACTAGATTCTAAGTTTATATGGATAACAGCTGTACTCCTGACAGCTGGGATATATCTTCTATAGATGACCAATTAGGAGGTTTTCCACCCTTGGGACTACCTCTGAACTAGCCTTTCCTTTTCCTGGTGGAGGTTAGGTTGTCCTACCCATATGTTCATGGAGTAAAGAACTATGGATGGAATCTAATGACTCCACTTCCTCCTCCAAGTCTATTTGCTCCCTTTTATTTTCTTTTCATTTTCTCATTTCTTTTCTTTATCTTTTTTATCTTTCTTTTCCTTTTTCTTTTATTTTTAAACTTTGTCCAAGTTCATGAGAATAGACTTGTTGACTTTGAGGGAGGTAGTAAGCGCATCCTCATATATGACCATGAACTGTAAATGACTTGAGATCTCCTTTGACATAATAGATGATCCCACCTCAAAACTTCATATCTTGATGTAGAGAATATGGAACTATGTTGTTCTCATGTATCCATGGTCTCCCAAGCAAAGCTTTGAAAGATGTATCCAGTATATAATGAAACTTGGCTTGATCTTCCAATCATCTATCTCCAAGGGCAACACTATGGAGCCTAAGGCCTTGACCTCACTTTTGGAGTGCATTCAATCTTCCCATCTTAGACTTAGAGTCTTCTAGATACTAAGACTTCCATAGTCATAAGACACTTCTAACAATTAGGTAAACACTTAACCTAAGCCTAAGACTTAGAAAGGTTAACCATAGGGTTAGGTTATGCCTTAGGATTAGGATAATCCCACCCAACAACCCAAATCCAATCCATGTTCACCTTCTCAAACCAAACATCAAGTTCAATTCAAACATCAAATTCAAATCAAATCCAAACCCAAATTTAAAACCAAATGATTGAAGCCCATGATCAAATCAAACTTGAAACCCTTCCAAGCCATATGACCTATCCACAGGACTTAGCAAATTTTAATCTAAATCAATCCAAAATCAATTGATTTTTCTCATAATCATTTTATATTTTTAATCATCTTCCTAAATATAAATCAAATCTACATTCAAATGATCAAAACTAAATGAAACTAAATCAAATTAAATTAAAACCCTTCTAAGCCATATAACCTATCCCGGACTTAGCCAAATCTTAATCCAAATTAAGTCAAACTCAATTGATTTTCTCACAAATCAATCATATTTTAATCATCTTCACAAATTTAAATGAAAAATACATTTAAATCATCAAAATTAAATCAAACCAAATCAAAATCCAAACTTAAGCCACATGACTCAACTCCATGGACTTAGCCAAATTCCATCATTCCAAACCAAATTCAATTGATTTTCTCATGAATCAATCATGCCTTCAATCATATTCACAAATATAAATGAAATCTACAATCATCAAGCAAACCAAAATCAACCCAAATCAAACCCAACTTTTTGACTTGAAATGTTCAAATGAACCAAAACCCATTTGAACTCCCAATTACAATTGAATTTATATATCAATCCCAAATCCATATATAAGCTCAACTAAATCAAACTCAACCAAAAATCAAATCAACTAAACCCAAATGGTCCACTTGACCCAAAGTGGCCAATTTGACCTATTTGAGCCAAGTTCTAATCCTTCCCAAATTGGATTGAACCAAGCCCATCAAAACCTCCCATCATGATTGTTGATCACCCTAGGTTGATCAATTATCACAAATTGAGTCAAACCAAGTCAAATTGGTCATTTGACCAAGTCAACCCTAACTCATATGAACCCAAACTAGCCAAATTGTAACCAGATTCAAATCCTTGAAACCAATGTTTCATACCAAATCAAAATCATTATTTGAATATGACTTGACCATCAATTGAGTGAAACCAAAATTGGTCCTCTTGACCCAAGTTGACCCAAATTGACTAAAAGACCAAATTGGGTCAAATCAAAATATAAACCAATTGATTGCAACTAATGGCTCAAGTTCATTCTAAATTGATTGTTGAACTTGACCAAAGCCATGATTGGACCCAATTGAACCCAATTGACCTACTTAGCCCAAATTGACCTAAATATTCAAGTTGGTCTAAAGAAAACAAACTCCAAATTAATTGAAATCAAAGCCTACAATAATCTTCTATTGGTCAACTAAACCCAAACCAACATCAACCCAGTCAATTTTACCAATTTGGTCAAATTGGTCAACTTAACCCATTTGACCCAAATGAATTCAAATGAGCCAAAATCAAATCTAAGCCAAACTAAACCAAACCAATTGAACCACAACATCCCAAATGATCATATGAACTTGGCCCAACCTTTGGTTTCGATCCAATTTGACCAATTGGTCAACTTGACCCAACCTAACCCAATTTGGCCTAAATGAGTCAAATTGAGCCTAACTTAACCAAATCAAATCCAATTGACTTGAAATTTGGGCTAACCCACTTTTGGCTTATTGTAAATCTACCCAAATCAAATCCAATGCTAAATGATCATTCTACCTTTGGGTCAAGGGCATCACATGAGACAAATCACCCATGTAAGTGGTCATTTCCATTACTTGGCCACTTGGTACTCTTCCAATGGTCCACCTAGGCACCTAGGACACTTCCCAACCTAACCCAAGGGGTGGTTGGATTGTCCATGGCCCATGGGAGGTGAAATCACCTCACCCTACCGATTGGAGCATTTGAAACCCATTGGACACATGATTCCTCCTTGGTAGCCACCTCCACACCTTCAACCAACCAGAGCCAACTCACCTCCTACCACCCTACTCCACGAGATGGTTGGATGGCCACTAAAAGTCAAACTGGATCCCACCATCCAATCAAGATGAAGGGGGGTATACACCCCCTCATTTCTACTCAAACACATACAAAAATCATTCCTCAGAGCCTTAGCTACCCAAGTCAAGCTGCTAAAGCCATTCTTTAAGCTCCCAAGCTTGTTCTTAGATTAGAAAATGCCATTCCTCTTTGTCCCGAAATAGGACACTCCCATTTCTGACCTAACTTCCCTATTTCTCCATCAAACTCAAATTAACTTTGCACCTTCCTTAGGCCTGTTGAGCAAGAATGAATCATCTCCCAAGCTTTTGAGCTAGAGGTGGGATTTGATCAAAGCTCTCTAAATCATTGATTCATGGCCTTGTGAACATCGAGGAATTGATCCAATTGCTGCTCAACAAGGCTTCATCTCCACTAGATGAAGCTTCCTCAATCGTTCAAGCTGTTGATCTTGAGATCTGGTAAGGTATGCTTCCAAAACTGATCCTTAGGCAAAATTAAGTTGAAGCTTTTTGAAGAAAACTTGCATCTCGTGTGATCTTGATCGTTAGATCCTATCCGATTGATGTCGTGAGGGTGTGGGATCCTTTTGGAGTTGATCGGAGCTTGACTAAGATCGGATCAAGTGAGGAATGGCGGATGGACTCCATTCTCCCTCACTCATATGATGTTAGATCATGCATCTTCCATTCCGCACGATCAGAATGGATGGTCATGATTAGATCAGCTTGATTGATCTGATTTAATCCTATTAATCTTTGAGATTAATCATAGTTGTCAATCTTAGATGGACGATGGACTAAAAGCATGTCCACCACATCGCAAAGGTCGGATAAGTTTAAGTAGCCAATCCCGTGCCATGTGGAAAGCGTAATGTCATTAGCGTGGCATACGATTAGGTAATTAAAAATTAATCATTTTTAAAATGAAACTTCTAAAAATCTTAAAAAATCATAGAGAAATAAAAATGCAAATAAATACTCATTTTAAAGATATTTCAAAGGAGAATTAATTAAAAATGATCTTAACTAATTTTAAATAGTAATTAAAGTTTATTTACAAAATTGATTAGTTTAATTACTCCTTAATTACTTGAGCAATTAATCCCAAATTTTGTGGGTTAATTTAATAGGATGACCTCTACCTCCCATGATTTTGTGGGATTATTGCTCACTTAATTACAGAAAATTGACTAATTAAACCTTAACTACTCTTTTAAGTTAATTAATGATTAATTAATCCCATGAAACAATAACAAATTGGTTAATTAATTTATTAATCATTGTTTAATAGTAAGTGAACTAAGGAATAGGGTTGGGACCCCTTTCCCTAAGTTCATTTCACCCTTTCTTAAAAAGAAATTAATTAAGATTTAACTAATTAATTAAATAACTTATCAAATTGAAATTATAATCACATCAAACCTTAATTAATTAAATCATGGGGTAGATCTTTAGGTGTTTAAAAACCTAAGGAGTTTAATGAAATTATGGTTAGTCCACATGGTCAAAACCTAAGAGTAATTAATTAAGTGCCTTAATCTAATTAACTATTAATCATGAGCCAATTGCATTTGGCCCATTTTATTTCTAGGATCATTGCAAGTTTATTTTCCATGCATATCATATTATCTCATAATTATTTAGTTAATTACTTTAAGGTGACATACATAAGGGTAATTAATTCATTTAATTAAGGGTTCAACTTAATTAACCCATAAAATTAACTTAATTACATTTCCTTAAATTAAATCAAATCACTAATGTGGGAATGGGTTTAAAATAGGAAGTGATGATTTCTCTTCTCCTCTTTAAATCAAATCAAATCCAAAACTTAATTAATAAAGAAGCTTTGGTTTGCTTTAAATAATTTTATTTGATTTGATTGTCCTAAGAACTAGCTTGGTTGAATAAATCACATGCTTATATTTGATTATCCTCTTTCCAATCATGTTAAATTTGGTATGTCATTTGAATTCATGCATCCATCTTTTCAAAATCAAGTAAAATAAAATGGATTTCCTTTATGTAAGCTTACATGTGTTGATTTAATTTAATATATGTGTGGCTATTATTACTATTAAATCCAAATGTATTTTTCAAAGCTTATAAATGAATAATAATAATATGTGTTATGATGCTAGTTATAAATATGCATGTGCTTATAGCTTAAGTGTATGAATTTGAGTTCTCTTTCCTCTATTCATGTGTTGATTTATATAAGATTGAATGGTAATGGGTATATAATCTGGACATCCTGGGAACACGAGGCCTTAGCTAGCCCCAAGGAGGTCATTTGATTACCTCACTTGCCTGGTTTAACAATGGCACATACCCATTTGATTTCATTCTTATGTATTTCAACATTAGAATTTGGATAGAGTTTTAATTCATATATATATGATTCAATAAAAAATTCAATCTATGCATGGTTTTCTTTCTCCCATTTATGTATACATCCATGTGTGTCCAAGAAAAAGTATATATAGTTTGGACATCCAGAATATGAGGCTTTAGTTAGCCCCAAGGAGGTCATTTGATTACCTCACTTCCTAGTTTAACAATGAATTACTTGCCTATATCTTTGCACATGTATATGTATATGTGATTAGTCAATGAAAATCCTATTTTACATTAAAATTGCATGCATTCATAATTGACTAAGTGGTTGAATTAATTTGACATATGATTTGGAGCTTACTTTCTATGTTCATGTATACTAATTTACATATGTTTGAATGCAAATGGGTATATATTACGGACATCCGAGAATGAGGGTTTAGCTAACTCCAAGGAGGTCATTTGATTACCTCACTTCCCTAGTTTAACAACAGCTCATGCCTATTTAATTTCATTCTTATGTCATTTTTTGTATAAGAATATGGATAAAGTTTTAAATTAATATGTTTAAATAATTCATTTAAAAAAATATAAATCTTAAACATACATATACATTCATCATTTAAGTGTGCTAAAATATGTTGCATGTATAAATACACTTAGGATTGAATCATAATCATGTTACATGTGATGGAAATGATTGATTTAATATATGTCATGTGGTAGTAATTCAATTAAGTTAATCTTAAGATAGCTTTTCATTTTGAATCATATATATATA
>JAKCPB010001599.1:0-94140 GCA_021442155.1 Cymbidium sinense | reverse complement strand
GTTAGCATTTTGAATCCAAGCATAGCAATCTACTGGATGGAGAGTTCATCACTCTCAATGTATCCGAAGCTTTGAAGCTAAGAAATTAGCTATCATGATAATGGTATGTTCCACGAGGCAGCTAAGTAGGCAGAAATGTCTTATTGCTACATGCCTTACCTTAATTGATTCTCATCAGAGTCTACACAATATAGACTTTTTCATGTCAATGAACTACCTAAGTCATGCTCAGGTGCCTCCCTTCCCAAAAGCTAAAGCTCTTTTAGAGTTGCAGGTCTAAGTGAGCTCTGATGTTTACCTATCTTCAATGAAAGTGAAGAAAAGAATGCCTATGATTGAATCATTTGAACTTAGAGAGCATTTAGGCACACGGATCTAGCAGAGTACCTTAGAAGGTACTCGATCTTTGGTAGGTTGTCTAATGGATGCAAGAGATTCTTCATGTTCATTCGCCTTTAGAGCGACAATAACTTATGTTTCTTTGACAGGAGATGGCATACCACATTTATTTTCTCCTTATTATCAAAAGATTCAAAGAAGAAGAACTAAACTTAGAATTATCAAATTGATACTGAGCTTGTGCTCTTTATCTAAGGTTAGAAAAGTCTAGGCCAAAGGTGTGAAGCAAAGTCTCCCCAAACCATGATCTTGATACCAAATTACAATCCTAGGGAAGCATGTAGGGAGACCATAGTTGAATTAATGACTAGGGCTTCCTCCATCCTCTCAGCTTATGTCCCATCCTACACCAAAATCCTGCTTCAACTCAATTTTTTTAGTTTCAACTAGTTTGGATCTCCACTCCAAACACCTACAAGAATCCTCTTGATGGGTGGACATGTTGGGTTGTAACGATAACTTAGTGCATGGAACAATTTACCGTGGAAGCATTGATGACCATAATTCCTCATGAGATACTATCTAATATTGGGAGTCTTTGGTTCTCTTTCTCTAATTGCACAATCTTTGAGACTAGTGATTATGATGATCAAATAGAATCGATAGAAGAGTACATTAGGCCAGGTGATTAATCAATAGTTTTATACTTCCCACTCAAGAAATCGGTGGGATAGTTATTTGACAAAAGTGTGTGGTCGGTCATGGTCAAACTATAGGCCAGTGGGAAAGTGTGTGTTTTCCATAGGCAACCCAATTCAGCAGACCCTTTTGCATCCTATCCATAATTAGTTAATAGAAATTCTTTGTCGATTGATCACTGACTAAACTTTCCTTTAGGATACTCCTCTCTCACTCAAAGTAATTCGATTAGTTGTGAATTTCATTGGTGCTTAATTCTTTAAGGATTTGAGTGTGAGACTTCAATGTGAGTTATATCGCTTGAATGGGAGCTTTATACTGTGTCTAGGGAAGTCCAATTGCTTCTTGAGATAATGTTTACTTAATCATGCACCTAGTGGCATATGACCTTACCTTCTGAAAGTTTGGTTATTACTTCCAAAAAAAAGTAATAGATTGTTACCAAGATGGGTTGTTGAGGTCTTACATCCTAGGTGAAACCTAAGGTGTGATTATAATGACTAGAATATGGGGAGCCCTTTATTTACCCCATAGAAAAAGAGTACCTATCATCAAGGCTACAATATCTATCAAACAGTTGATCCATCAGCACTCTGGCACTCATTCCTAATCGTACCAGTACCCCATTACCAATTTTCCATAGAAAAATGATAGGGATCCTCACTCCTAAAAGACTTGGTGACACTATTCCATCTTATCAGTCTTCAGACTCTTCGAATAAGCAAGAAATTACTGCTCATGGGAGAAGAAGCAAGGATTGAATCTCTCTAAATAGAACATACTCAATACTGGACACATGGCATAAACAAGGATCATAGATGCATAGGTTCAGGCATAAGAAGAAATGAGAGGGGACAAAGTGTCTTGAGAGACTAACTAACCAAGATTTTAAGCTTACTCAGTGAGAAAGGGAAGGAAGAGCAGCTATAACAACATGATAGAATCCCTAAGCTATAGCAATAATGCTATTCTAAAAAAGATTGAAAGTCTAATGCGATGAAGGGTGGTGAGTCAGTTTAGCTGGCAAAAGAAGGTAACCGTAGGGAGGGGAAGGTGGCTAGCTTTCTTTTCATCCTAGCTTAGCTTTTCTTGTTTAAAGTGTTTTCCACTTTTAGAGCATAGTAAAGTAAGTACCACCGTGAAGGATGGCTTCTAATAGACATAGAGTAGTAAGGATTATTTTTCTGAGTTAGTTTGATAACCTTTCCAGAAAGTTTGAAGTATGTAAGGCCAATCATGCTAATCGGTTGGGAAGAATGAAAAGTAGATCCATTAACTGTATGTTACCTAGCTATTACTCTTTTCAAGCCTATATATGAATTCTTATGGACCATCAACCAGATCTCACTTATATTGTGAGCCTTCTAAAGAATTTTTGCCTCTTAGTCGAGGTTCTTTAAATTCTTTTATTTTTCTTATAGTATGGTGTTATGAAGAAAAAAAAAGAACCCAGGTGAATCATAGATTTAGGACCTTTTATGGGATGTGTGTCCTCTTCCAGCTCATTTTCTTTAGATAGCCATTTGGCCACACACTTCTTTTTTATAAGCAAAAGAAACGAGATAGCACACAACTTACATATGAGCTTAGGTGGGAGCCGACCTGACTCTGAAAGGTCCAAGCATAGAATGGCTAGAAAAGAAAGTTGATTAGTTTTCAGATAGCTCAGAAGAAAACATGGAAAGAAAATCCAATACTAGACTGAAATAATTATTGATGAGATAAAAATGAATAGCATAATGCTACACACCTTTTCTATTTCTTTTTTTCTTTGTATGAAGCTCTTCGGCCCTCAGACCTTCCTTTTGTGTTTATATGATTAAGAATCAAATCAGGATTCCATGGCTTCCATTCTAGAGATCTATGTATTGAAGTTCAATACACACTGAATGATTCTTTTATCTTCTCTCTGATTGAATCTTTGTGACCTATTTTGACTTCTTTTTACTTAAACTCTCCCCAACATTGAAAAGAAATAGACTAAAACTTTGAAAGAATTAGGAAAAGAACCAGAATGAGAAAGTAGTAGTCAATCATTTCTTCCTTCCATTCAGTTCATAGCCAGGAAAAAAAAAAACTGCAGGGCTTCCTATGCTAAGGATCGGGATGCGAATGAAGCTTGATATAAACCCAAATACAAAGCCAAAGACAAAAACACTAGGCGCTAGTATTGGTCTTATGCAATGGTAGAATCACTTTTTTTCTTACCAAACCCATTCCTACGCACATTTTCTTCAGTTCGGGCATGAGTCACCGCTTCCTTATCTCAGATTCGTACATTTTCTTTTCTCGATAGAAAGTTTTCCTTAATTATCTGCCCCCCATTTGAAAGTTCTTCCACTAGTCAATAAACAGAAAGATGTTTAGGAAGTTTCTTCCAGCAAGAAAGCCAACTCAATGGACTGGGCTATCATATATCTATGATTTCATCGAGAAAGAAGAGTTTACAACTACCGGCATCGACTCGAACTAATAAGAGCTACCACACCACTACCTACTAGTAGGCCTTCCTCCAAGAGATTCAATAGACCTCCAACAATGGGAGAATGCCAACTCTATTGCTTTTCTTGAGCAGAATATGTGCTTTTGCCCTTCCATGGGTTTGGCTAATTCAGCCATTTCACAAAGAAAGAAGGACTCTTCTGCTTGAACTGATAACTATTGTGAATCAAGCTTGAGAAAAGATAGGCTAGCACCTTGTTCACCTAGAGTTGAAATAAAAATTGAATGCCCTACTCAAGCACCAAGCAATGATTCCCCAAGGAAATAGAATCAATTATTTCTTCAACATAGAATCTCTCGATCACTGACCTACTGGGTCATAAGAAAGAATAGAAAGAACCAAAAATTGCACCAATCATAATTTCTTCACCATGATGTGTGAACAATGCCTCTATGCCTTTTGCTTGGTAAGTATCAACAAGAAGGAAACTGGTTCCTCCCTGAGCTTTGATTCTACTAATGCTCCATGAAGTTGCGCCTTGCTCTTGCTTCCTTCTTCCCCACCTCTGAAGCTTAGGCTAAGGAATAGAGCATGAGGGTGGACACAATTGGTTGTATACAAACTGGATCCACATGACCAATGCCTTCATTCCCTTAGGCAAAGAAGGTTGACGCCAACCCACCAATCACTATTGAAAACAAACATAGTGAAAAATCTCCCCAAATGAGAAGCTAAGAAAGTTGGAAACTACATCATGGACAATAAGATGACGAGCAAGTGAAAGCACTCTAATAACATTCCCTAGCTCAATTTTCTACAATGAAGTGTCTCTCCCATCTAAAAGTAAGCAATAAACGGTAAAAAAATAAACATAACTTGAACTTCATCCTACCTTGTAGCTGACCCAACCAAAGGTATGATTTCAGATAGGGGACTTCAGACATTTACATGCATGAAAGGGACTAGGTGGGTCTACTCAACCAAAGGTATCTAGACCAAAGAGAAAGACTTAGCTTGGGGCAAATCTAGACCCTCACTATGCTTGTCCCACTAGGTAGCTTAGAAAGACTTAGAGTAGGGTAATTCATAGAGACTACTAGCTTTTCCTTTCACCAAGATTGACTGACCTAGAACTTGATCTTTGCCTACCTTCATAGAAAAAATAGAGGTTTGGACATCTCTAGGGCCTTTCTTTTCTTCAGTGACTAGTTACGCAATTCTCCCTGAAACATCTTGGTGAATTGAGTAATCTACATGAGGTTTTTAAAATGGTACATCATGAGCCAACAGAAGCCCTTTAGTTGATTTGCTCAAATTACCACCACACTACTTACTATGGAGGGTCACACTTCAAAGCTCATAGTTCAGAATTCTTCACATGAACCCACATTTTCTATTGAAACAAACCTCATCTACCGACTATCATCATGAGACATTTCTCATGCAGTTCCTAAGAAAGTAAGCTAGCATCTCTACTTCCAAATGGAGTGCTCTATTCAAAGCTCAAAGTCAAAGTGCATAAGCAAAGAAGTAATCTTCCTTCACCAAACAACTAAGATAGGTGGCCATAGTTCACTTGTCCGCTCATAACTACCTCAAAAAAAATAAAAATTACGAGAATCAACATGTTTCTCCACACATAGGCTGACATCATCCTCAAAATCAAACTATTTGCCTATTTTTATGAAATCTCCTACTGTACTCCTAGAGCTTGATCCTATCTTACCATTCTCCCATTTGAACTCCAATCCCAATCTTGAGATACCTTTTAGAGGGGTTTCACATTGCTCCTCAGTTCTATCTCTCTCAAAAGTGCTTGGACTTTGATGTATGTCGCTTAATGAAGATTCAATAAAACATCGATAGGATCAATGTTTGAGTTCAAAGCGCCTCCCTCACTAAAAAATATTGGTCATCTCTAATAAATATGAAAGAGCTTCATCTCATCATCCATTTGAGAAATGAGAAAGCAGATAGTAGCTTATATAAAATGAAAAGGGTGACCTCCATTCCGTCTGGCGGGTCTACACCATCTTTTTTTCCATGGGAATTTAGAAAAAGATAGTTTCTTCTGATTTCACATTCATTTCGTTAGGTCATGCCTCCACTAACATATCTATCTTCATTTCTTTCTCAATATCAAAAATTCCACCATATAACTAGATTAAGTTCCTTCTAGCCCTTCAAAAAAAGTTTAGAATTACTTGCTTCTAAAAGATCTATTTTTTCTCGGATTCTATCATTATGAACTGGACTTTTCCTCCTTAAATCTTTGATTCAGTTGGAGTGTCCTCCCATCAAGCCTATGCTAAGTCAATGTGACTATAATCTTTCATTCAAAATATATGAAAAATGTATGCTTGATTCTTCCTATTCTTGAATGAACTATAGGTATTGGAAACGTACTGAGTTTATCAATCCATTATGCTAGGAACCTTGGACATGCCTTTGGGGGCCCCTCTTAATATGACAAAGAGAAAAGGAAGGTAAGTAGGAATAGAATATTGTATATATAAAAAAAAGGAAAAGCTAATGATTTGGGATCATTTCTGATATGTGATTCATGTATATATTGGATAGGGTAGGAATGATTGGAATTATCTATGAAGTCTACTTCTCTTCTTAATTAGAAACCATATTATTTAATCTTAGTGAGTATAAACTTTTATGATATGTGACTTGGATAACTCCATTGATATTCAGAAACATACCTATTTTGATATACATGAATTTTGGTTTTCAAGAAATCTTTATGATAAACATGCCTATTTTTGATAAACATGAATTATTCAAAGAAACTTTTATGATATGTGACTTGGATAACTTCATGGCATATGTTAATAAACTTTTCCTATTATCTTGAATCATACCTTGGTATTCCCATTGGTTACACTAGAATAGAGCATGACGTTGAACTATCATGCTCTGGGTCCTCAAGTTTCTACTTTAACAGCCTAGAGTTAAACCTCCACAGAAATAATATTGAGATTTTCTTTCTCTAGATTGGCGTGCAGCTCTTCTCTTTATCCCTCAGCCTCCTTCAAGCGGTAGGTGTAAATCATTATATTTAGACTAGTTCAGAAGTCCTTTTGTCGATGAGTCAGACTTCTCAAACTTTAGATACACTTTTAAGGACATTTTTTATTGTTTCATCTTGGATTCCTCCCTATGTCTAGAAAATGAAAGGGCTAACATTTCATCAACTGTAGACAATTTGAACCAACCATTACTTTGAATGATTTCTTGAAGGTGTTTGTTCTTAATAGATTTTATTTGATGCCATCACTACCACATAATTTGGAAAACTGTCTATCTATTAGCATCCTCAGTATAGGAAACATGTACTTGATAGTGTTCTTCTTTAATGTCGTACACATCACATATGCCATGATGATCTTTTGTACCATGCTCTACATTTATGGGGAGACACTTCCTTGTAGAAAATTGAGCTAGGGGAATGTTTTCGTGAGTGCTTTCACTATTCTCATCATCTTTTATTATCAACAGTGTATTTCCACCTTACTTAGCTTCTCATTTGGGGAGATTTTTTCACCTATGTTTGTTATTTCACAGTAATTGATTGGTGGGTTGAGCATCGACCTTCTTTGCCCTGCCTTTTCACTAGTGCTTTTGGTGGTGACTTGTGCTCTTTGCTGCTCTTTCCAAAAAAGAAGGTGAACCTTAGTCTAGACTCCATGACTATGGATCGCATGTATGTCATGAGTGATCATTGATTTCTTGGTTCTCAAGGTCTCATCGCTAAAAAATAAGTATAGGTACCTCCAATAGAATAAGAGAATAGTGATATCACTTCTTGCAAACATCCTATACATATTCAATATTCTTCTTTAGAATCTTACAAGAAAAAGAATTATCTATATTAGAAGCTAGATAAGAAAAAGGCCAGGGAGATTTCACTCTTAAGTCGCATGGCTTTTCTTTGTCAATTAGTAGTAGTTGAGGCATTCTTTCTTTTGGGGTTTGAAAACTTTCTAAAAGAAGAGTGTGATCCATGGGAAATGACCGAACCGCTAAAAGAAAGAAAAGGTGGACCCTAAAAAAATAGGCTCATAAAAGGTTGATAAGATGGATAACCCATATCAAAGTCACCGCAATTGATTCGTTGGATCAACAAGCACTTTAGGCTTTCTTACACAAGTTCTTCAAAACTTTGGCAAGATGTCAAATAAAGAAAGCTTCCAAATGGTTCACAAGAGCACTTCCAATGGCAGGTATGGAGAGAGGATTGATTGGTACTCCCATCATTCATAGACTAAGAGATTGGGCCATCGACTAGTATTAGTTGAAGTCAACAAAGAGGGAAAGCCTTCCCCCAATCCATAATTTTCAAGTGAAAAGAAGATAGATGATTGAGAGTCATAGGATTTTGAAAGCGATGCATCTATCTCAGCTACTTCTTCAAGAGAGATGATGGATACAGTGTGGTTACCACTTGTAGGCTCATTCACCAAAGCTAGGTAATGAGTTTGATTTCACAAGTGCACAAGTAGAAGCAGAGATAGAGTTTCCCCTGATCTGAGATTTTAGTGAGATTAGCTACAAGCTACTGAACCTACCTCAACCTAGAAAAGTGACTTCGATAGGCCTCCTTTCCTTCCCCCATTGCTGCTTGAAATAAAACTGCATAAAGCTAAATGTATGATTTAAGAATGTCATCCCAGACCTCTTTGTTATGAATATCGATTCTTTCTTTCCATCTTCAAGACTCTTGGAAGGTACTTGGTTGTTCCCTAAAGCATTACTTGTTCGCCTTCTTCATGCCCGCTTTCCACTACCTCTATGTGAAATCCACTTGTCTTCTTGTTAGCAGGGAGCCTACCACCAGGGAGGAAAATGAGCTCAAACTTGGTGGTGAGCCTAGTATTCATGGATCAGACTTTTTTGAGTTAAGGAATGAGTGTATCGAATGCGAGAAATCTCCTTGTTCCACACCTTGTTGCTTAAGAGTTCTTGCTTCTTGCACATGCCAGCTTTCCAACATGAGCTTTCTAAGCTCAACATGGCATGGAAAATGAAACTAGAAATGGGGCTTACTTTCATAGGGTCAAAATGGCATCTATGTAGTGCATCATTTTCACTCACCGTGAACATAGGAATTGGTTGGATGACTCACTTTTTCTTGAATAAGATGTCAAGTAAAATAGACCGGTGAATGAAAGCAGACTATCGTAGTCGACTTTCTTGGTCACATAAGCAACATATGTTTTTATATGAGTTATGTCAAATATATATAGGTAAAATATGAATATGTATGTGACCAGTCAAGCATAGGCCAGGAAAAGCAGAAAGTATAGCTTATCAAGCAAAGCAGGTAGCGTAGCTAATATAATATAAGAAAAGAAGAAGAAGTCAGAAGCTCAACTTAGACGAAAAGCACTTCTAGCTTCTAACTACATAACATAATGAAAAAGATAGGAAGACCCTCATTTCTGAGCAAATAGAAGTTGTAGGCGACCAGCTCCATAGGGAGTCTCTCGGGTGATAAGTGTTCCATCATAAGTTTAGATTTTAGGAATGAGGAAAGTCATTGGACTCATATATATGGAATGCCAGCACAAGGGCATAGGGCAACAAGTACTCATTCACATTCGCAAAGTGGTCAAGCAAAAAAAAGAGATTTTTTAGAAGAAGCAGATCAACATATTAGTTAATTTGACTCATAGTCTTTCTCTTTCAACTCAAAATTAAAAAAATTAAATGATGTACAAGAGTCCAAGTGTGGAAGCTCAGTTTAGTGCCTATGCATTATGACTCACTATTGAAAGAAAAGACTGGTGAAATCTGATTCTTGTCTTCTCGCTTGTTGTCCCTAGTCAACGCTGACCTATCCGAGGTCAAAATGGGGAAATGAAACTTCTGGGAGGGAATCCCATCAAAGTACCACCCATGCTTACTCGTATAGGCTGGATTCCTCTAAAGTAAGGGGTTGAACCCAAAAAACAAGTAAAAAAGTCCGTGACTATAGAATCTGGATACTCTAACCAAAACACATATGCTCTCTCATTCATCACCGCTTAGCTAGCTATATGGAACTCAATCCTCTATCTCAAGGCTATTTGTGGGTCAAACTCTATGAATCAATCTAGTGATTACTACTAGCTTTCGACTAGTAACCGCTTTCTTTCTTTAAAGGAAGGACCTCTAGGTCTTGTTCCCCAAATGTGACACTTTTTTTTGACTCATTTGACTTGATTAGACTTCACTATGCTCATTCCTTTCTTTATTTATGATAGAAGGCTTATGATCTGTGTGTGTTGGCTTCTTTTGTTCTATTAATAGAAAAAGAATTAATTTTATTGTGTCCTTATAGATCCAATATACTAGTGCAAGTCTTATTTTTTTCTTGCTTTGGGATCCCACTTCACTCTTCTTTCTTACTTTGTGTTACTTGTAGCTCTATCTTTGACTGTGAAAAAGACATTCGACCAAGATGTTCTATTCACTCAATTCACTCAAATGTGTAAGAGGCTCAAACATTTGAATGATTCATTTCTTGTTGAACTTTATTTCTTTCTATCTTACTAAGTCACTAGCTTCTTGAGTGAGTTTTCTTTCTTTCAATTCCACTTACATTAAGCTACTTTAAAGAAAAAAGAAGAGAATATCTAAATTTTATTAGCTAGTTCGATAAACCTCCATAGAATAAGTGGGGTGGTCTTGAGCTAGGGTGTGGTTCACCGCCGAAATGGTAAGTGATTCCTAGTTGATTAACCTTGACCTAGCTTATTGCTTTTGGTTTGAGTAAGGGACAGGTGAAAGGAATGGAGATGAGCTGAAAAGGATTTGAGTTTCACTCATTCATGCCTTTTGGTCATAAGAAAAGAAAGGCTCAACCTCTAGGAGAAGAAAAGATGATGCAATAGAATTTGGTTCAGATTGATCCATTTGCCAAGTTTTGCATCTGATGACATTCTCACTGGTAGACTAATCCTTCCTTCTTTTACAAAATATATGAAAGGAAGGACTTCACCAATGTTGGTCGTTTCATGAAGAAGGACTTCTTTCTCCTTACATTCTTGACTAGTTCACATTAGTCCACCACCAAACATAGGTGTGCTATCAAACCACATGCTAGAGTTGAGGTTATTGACACATTAGATGCAGAGAGACATGCATGACTTTTGGACACCAATCTCAAGTGGTGCACGACTTTATTAGTATGACATAGTGGGTTGGTTATCAGGTCGGTGGCCTTAGAGGATCCCACCCCTAACAAAGTAGCTAACATTTTGGTTTGTGAGTGCATATGATGGGTTGCTTTCATCCCTGGGGCAAATCGATGATAATTCACCCCTTATGAGACTCACTGCCACCTTGATGATGTGGGGCATGTGTGAGATTTGCAGTGCTAGATTTTGCTTGGCTCCACTAGAGAGGCTAGTCTGGGTATGTATGTTGGGTTCTACTTGGTTGTGGTTGTCTTATGTGCCACTGAGCATGGTGCCAAGAGATAAGCAAGAGAGAGTTGCTCTGAAGTGGTTCCATGAGAGCTCTCACAGGCAAGACCCACTAGGGTATTGTCTTTTGACTTTGATGCATGTAGTATAGATTTTCCTTTAGCACCTTTAACTTTTTTTATGGCAATCTTGACTTTGTAGTAAACATTTAATCAAATGATACTAAGAGCAATCATTCTCATAGAGAGGTACCTTCTTTGTTGGTCATCATATCTAGCAGGAGCCATGATGTTTCTATCATTGGAGTGTTAGTCTATCATACAAATGACTTCTCACACCTAAAGGAAGAAGAGCCAGCCTTCCTATTTTGGTGGAATTACACCTCTTTTATGTTTTTGAGTTCTTGGTACTTCATGTATTTCCACTCCCTGAGTCATACTGGGTACCTCACCACATATCATTCTTTCTAGTGAGATCCATCTATAGCCAAGAGAGACATTAGAGTCGAGGTAAGCGATGTTGGAAGATGCTGGCTCTACCAGAAGAAGAACTTCAAGAGAAGGGATAATGATGGTTTCAATCAATGGCCATCTAACACCCCACAAGTTAGTATCTCATGTGAAGTGGCTATAGCTTTTTGTAGTCACATTCTTAGAATCACTATAGCTTGAGTGGACCATTGCTTATTTTTTCTACAAAATTGGAAGAGTTATTTTGTTATGTATAGATGGATAATATATGCATTAATGCTTGTATACAATATAGCTTTATCAATAAAATGATGGAATTCAAAATCAAAATCTTTTTGAAAATTTTGTACAGAAACTCAATGTATCTAACTAATATTCCTAACGATTCCTTGTTAATTGCTTCAAGTTGATGAAAGTAATTTAAGGATCAAGCATAAAGTCGAAGTCAAATCCTTTGGGTTATTCTATCAATTCCACCAAATGAAAGGATCTAATATAGTATGAATTGGCGATCACATAACATATATGGACAAACTTCTAATGGAAAATAAGTTTTTTTTGAACCATATCCTTGATTAACTAGGTTTTCTACATTTTGAATGGAAAGACAAATTTTCAAGTCTAGTATATATCCATGGATGTTGGTTTGGCCTCGATTGTTTTCTATTTATAGGTATTGGAGGCCATATACATATGGTCTTAGTTTGGATCATTTAAAAAACCCAAACCAATCAAAGATTGAAGTGCAAAGCCATATTATAAAATGCCCCTCCAAAAAAGTGGATTGAATTTTGCCATGTATTTAACCTCAATCATGAATAGAGGCAATAATAGAGTGCTCAAGTGAAGATCAAATTCACAAAGAGTACTTTCATGAAGTTTTTCCTCGAATGATCACTGATGCTTCATTAGGAGGAAAAAAATGTTTTTGAACCATATCATTGACATTGCTTTTTTTCTCATATCATGCTTGTTAGAATTTAATTGTTATTGTTTTTCTAGTTTTGATTCTTTCATGCTCAAAATTCTAAAAAAAGAACAAAGAAAAAAATAGATTGAAATGGACTTGTGACCAAGAGATGTATCATAACAATTTTTGCTTATGACTAGAAATGGTACAAATTATGCTCTATGGGCTCTTTATTCATAGAGATGAAAATTGACATGAAATAATCTAAGAGTATGATGTGCTAATCTTTGCTTCTCTTGATTCCCCAAATCTGAAGAAGATCAATAGAAAGACTATATCAAAAGATTAATTTTGCTCATCTTTGAAATAAAGAATTAGAATTGTAATGAATACATCTAAAGTTTTTTAGAAATTTACACATCTTTTTTAAAATGGTTCTCAAAAAAAATTTTCATTATATAAGATGATGTTTTATGTAATGAGACATGTAGTTTTTTTCTTCAATTAGATATTATTCAATAAACCATGGAACCCAAATTCTAATAGATGATCCCAAAATAGAATATCAATTTAGGAGAAATCTAGAAAATGAAATTATTGGTCTAATTTATTTATTCCAAGATGTAAAGAAATTACAAATAGGTAAGTAAGAAATGTGTTTATCCTTAATAAGAATGCCAATTAGCTCATTACTTAAGAAAGAATGCTTATGGTGAAAATAAACCACCATAAAATAAATGACATGATAATCAATAATCAAATATTGAATTAATGATATTTATCAAAATTTTGAAATGAGAGAAAAGAAGATTTTTTTATTCCATATCACCAAAGAAAAATGATTTAATTAAATTCAAAATTTATTTGAAAAAAGAATCAATTTTTTTAAATGTAATCACTATAAGAGCAATAATAATATTAAATAAAAAATAATCAAGATCATCACAATGCATTATTAACCACTAAGATAAATATATAATATATATTTATGCATTTCAATTGAAAGACATGTGGAAAATGAAAAATAACACTTTGAATTATTGTGTTGAATATTTATATGATTCAAGATAAATCATATGAATAATGGATAACCCATGAAAGAAGAACAATTCCTATAAATTACTTAAAGGAAAATTGTCTAACAAATCTAATGAATAACTAAAAAATCTTGTTAATAGAGAAAAATGTAGCTATCATCCCTTTATTTGAAATTAGTAATCATTCAATTTCATAGACCAATAAGTTTATCAAATGAATAGAATCACAATCAGATGAAAAAAGAAATAGATTAATATATATATTCTAAAAATCACAAATATCATAAAAAGATTCTTTTCAATAATACAAATAGAATGAATAGAATCTAAAAGAAAAGATTTTCAAGATTTAGATTCATTAGATCTATCATGTCTATATTAATCTATATTATTAATATGAAAAATTAACAAGAATTCTTATTTTTTTATGCCACCACTGACTAAGATGCTCTAGAAAGATGTCTTCTAATTTCACCATGGTGGCTTACCTAAATAATAATAAGGAAATTTAAGAAATTGTCAATATTCAATAGGTTTAAACAATGATGAAAGATGACATTCATTTGGAAATAAATAATATCAATAATATTGAATTAGTATCTTCATCTTCATAGATTCAATTTTATGAATCATTTTTCTAAAAGAAACCTAATGCTTAACTGAACAATTAGAACTCAAAATTGTTTACTGGGTATACCCATAAATTTTTCTAATGATTTTGATACCCAACACCTTAGTAATGTAGAATGAAATATTCAAATTTCCTTATCTATTGTAATTATGCTTTCCAAAATACAAAAGCATAATTCATTGCAAAGAAACAATCATCTCACAAATTCAATATCAATCAAGATAAATTTCAATAATTTCAATAAAAACATTTCAATAAATTTGAATAGAAATATAGAAAGACTATAAACAAAGTTATGATTCTAAGACCGATTCTTAGAATTTAAATTGATAAATTGTATCCAACATGAAATGAAAATTATTTCATTAGATTTTCATTAAGAAGAATCTTTCATTTTGATGCAAAAATGAGACTAGATTTGAACCATTGAATAATTGACCAAAACCCATTGCCTTGGTGACACCCATTTAAGTTGGTCTAAGTGAGATAGATATTGGTTCTTCATCAATAACCACCAAAAGACATATATGGACATGTTGTCGCTAGTTCAACACAAGATATAAAAAAAAAGATTAATTGATTATTACTTAGAATTCAATTAAGATATTGAAAAAAAATTCTTTTGTATTTTATGATTGGGGTAAAGTCAAAAAGAGAAATAGACAACAGAAAGACAGCTGATCCTCCACTCTCAATTACAATCTATACAATACTTACCTAAATGTCTCTAACTAAAAGAAAATGTCATCTCCTTTTTAGTTCAATTCATGCTGAACTAAGGCTCAGCAATCTCCTTTTCTCTTCTATATCAATTTCTTTAGTCTTCCATTGGAAAGGTTGACACCATGAGAGAGATCCTCTTTTCTTCTTAATGTAATAAGAACATCCTTAGATCTTTGAAAAGATTCATAGTCTACAAAAAAAAGATCAATATTTGAAGAAAAGAATTCCCCTTGATCCAATCACCATCCCAACCTTTCCTTTTTTGATGGATTTCAACCATTTCATCATTCTAATTCTATGAATTGAATGCTTGATATTGACCAAAATTGTTTACTTTCTTTAAGAAGTACTTCCGCTTTGATCCATAGGCTCTTCATCGCTTCAATTCCATAAAATCTATCCATTTCTAATCTTATGTGAGTCTTGATGCTGACCTTGCCTTGATGAAATTTCAATGAATGGGATGTCTCTACATATTCTACCTTAGATTTTGGTTCCTTCAATGAGTAAGAACATGTATATTGTAGGTTTCCAATAGTTCAAAAAAAGACAAGAAAAAGAATGAATCTAATAGTTCAAAACAAAATGGCACTACTTTGAGATTTATGAATGTGGAGGTAATCGCTCTTCCATGTCAATGAAAAGCCGAGATCTAGACATGCTTTTTCTATGAAATAAGACTATCCTAGCCTCACTGGTGAAAATAGATATAGAAGATAGTTCTTCCACATCATGGACCGAGATAGCGCTATTATAGAGCTCTATATTAAAACAAAGGCAATTATTATTCTTCATTGAAGAAAGGCAAGAGTTTTGTTCTTTCAAAACAAAAGGAAAAGCAAACTAGCCTCTATGGTGTTGAAGTCCTTTTTTTATGAGATAGAACATCCACCTTCATGAGAAAGTCTATTACAATAAGACAATATTATTTGCTTTAAGAGAAAGATCTTTCTCTTTTTGAGCTATGATTCATCTAACTCTCTTACTTTCTTTCCCTTTTGAGTTAGCTTTACTTCCTAAATGACTCACCATTGTATTGCTGATTCACCATTTCTTTAAAATGGGATTTTGGTAGAAGTAAAACTTCCTTTACTGAGTTATTAAGAGCTTCTCATTGGAAAGAATAATTCCTCCTAGTGCTTTCTTTTTTTTTCTTTATGGGTGTGAGGATCAAAGTTCCTTGCACTATTGATGCTTTACTTTCATTATGCTCTCATTATCGTAATGCTTGTGAAGAAAATAATGAAAGTGGATAGGGCATGAAGTAACTAAAAGGTAATTTGGCTATAGTGTTCTCACTAATTCTTTGTATCAAAGTTTGTCTTCTTCTCATTTTCATTTTAGTAGCTTAAGAGGAAGAAGGAAGAAAGAGAAATGTCAACTCATGGAGAAGAAAATAGAGCTTAGAATCTTTCTTGTTGATTTTACCATGCAAAGGCATAGGCATCTCACACATCATGGTCAGAAGCTATGATTGGTGTTTTTTAGTTATTTCCATTCTTTCTTATTGCCCAAGAGTTAGTGAAGAGATTCAATATTGAAGAAATAAGAAAGCTATTTAATCTCACTATTTGGTGCCGAGTATGTATTCAATTTTAATTCCAATCTAATGAACAAGGTCTTATCTTTTCTCAAGCTTAATTCATAAAGCTATTAGTTCAAGAAGAGTCCTTCTTTCTTGTGAAATGCTACCTCATAACTTAAAGCACATATTTGGCTCAAAAAAAAATGGAAGATTCACCCCATAGGTCTTCAATTCTCAGGAAGTTCTTTAGTGGTGTTATTCTTATTAGTTTAGTCTAAATAGTGTAAACTCTTCTTTCTTAATGAAATCATGGATTGTAGCCTAGTCCATTTACTTGGGCTTATTGTTAAAAGAACATTAAACACCTTTATGTTTATTGACCATCGAAAAGAACTTACAATGCTATAATTAGGGAAAACTAACTGAGAAAAGAAATGTATCTATGATAGGAAAAAGAAATTGACTCTACTTCACAATAAAAGGTTGTAGCAATTTAGGTAAGAAAAATGATTAACCATTGCATAAGGAATAGTGCCTAGAATTTTCTTTGGCTTTGTATTTGTTTATATCAGCTTCATTAGATCCCGCCCTCAAAGATAACATTCTTTTTTTTTTTTTTCTTTTTATTATATCAATGGAAGGAAGAATTGATTATCGCACTTTTCATTCTAGTTCTTTACTAATTCTTTCAAAGTTTTAATCTATTTTTTTATATTTCTCCAAATAAAAGAAGTCTAGGTCCATGATCCTTGTGTATGCCATGTGTCAAGTATGGATGGAGAAGGTGATGGATGGGGATATTGAGTATGGTCTATTTGGAGAGATTCAATCTTCTCCCATGGTAATTTCTAGCTTATTTGAAGAGTCCAATGACCGATAAAATGGATTAGTGACATAAAGTCTTTCGTGAGTGAGGATTACCTTTTTCTCTTATTTGTATTCTTTCCTTACAATCGGTTTTAGGTTTCACCCAGGATGTACCCCTCTTGTAACATCTATTACTTTTTAGGACATAATCCAAAAACTTAGAGGGTAAGGTCATATGCCACTAGGTGCATGATTAAGTAACCAATGTCTCAACTAATGATGGGTCTTCCCAAGATATAGTATGAAACTCCCCTTCAAGCGATATAACTCGCATTGAAGTCTCACTCCCAAATCCTTAAAGAATTGAGTGCCTATGGAATTTAGTACTAATCAAATTACCTTGAGTTAGAGAGGTGTGTGCTAATGGAAAGTTCTGTCGGTGATCAATCGACTAAGAACTTCCATTAACTAATCATGGATAGGATGCAAAAGCACCTGCCAAATTGGGTTGCCTATGGTAAACACAGACACTTTCCCACTATCCTATAGTTTGAGCCTAAACCAACCACACACTAGTTTTTGTCAAACAACTATCCCACCAGATTTTCTAAGCAAGAAGTATAAGACTATTGATTAATCAGCATAGGCCTAATGTACCTCTTATGTGGGTTCTATGGAATATGCCTTGCTAGGTAAGCAAAGTAGGGACTTTTATGGTGCTTGGCTTACTTTCCTATTGATAGGATAATGAATCGATTGGTGCAATAGTAGCACATGTCCGAATTGTAGGTCCTAGTCTTAAGTATAAGTACAACATGGACAATAGAATGCAAGATGATGAGGTAGGGAGCATAAAATGTTAAAAAAAATATAAGCCTTTCTATTATCAATGAAGTGGAAGTGACATATCTTTAGAAAAGTGGTATAATATTGTTTGACCTCATCCCCTACTTTGGCTTGGAAGGAAAGGCATAAAGGACCGTGAATCCCATTTTTATTTCAGGAAAACACTCATTCTCACTGCATTTGAGCTAATAAAATTACCTTTCTAGAAATTCTCTCTTCATTTGTTTCTCATCGCTCCATCACTCACTCCGTTATAAAAATCTTGAAGGTAGCTACCTTGGATGTGGGTCTATCCGAGCCTCTTGGAGAGCTAACCCCCAACCCTAGTTTTTTTGCTAGAATACTGACTTTCCTATAGCACCTCTAAAAGGAGTAGAGAAATGCCTTTTCATTAACAGAGTGTATTTTGGCATGACCTTAAGCATATCAAAATGCAGAGTTATATAATGTAGAGTGCTTAAAGCTACTAGAAAGATTTCACTATTTATTTTATAATAGAGTCCTCTCTTTGTTTACCTATAGGGCATAGGCTGAGTACTAGATTCAATATTCTTGTGCTAATTGCTTCTCAGATGAGATATGGTGAATGTTTTGGATATTACCATTTCTTAGTATTGAAAGTCATCTTATAGGTATTCTCTTCATGAGTCCTAAGCCCTCTCAAAGTCAATAGAGTAATGTCATACCTTATCCCTCCCCTAGCTTTTCTTTCTTTTCTCAATTTTAAAGATAGTTACTTCATCCCTGAGTAAATAGCACTTCCCTATCAAATCTGAGCCACTAGTTTATGTTTACTTCCTTCTTTGCTTTGTTTGGTGGTATAGGCGTGATGAGTTTTCTTAATGATGACAGTAGGGATAGTTTTGTTACCCTCATCTTTCAAGATATCTACAAAAGAAGCGAAACTTTTCTAGCAAAATCTCTATCATGATAGAAGACAACTATGCCACCTCACTCATCCAATCCATAGATAACTAGTAATCGAACCATGTAAGCCTCCCAAAAGGCAGAAATCATCACGTGAAACCTCCTTAGCTTCAAGGAATGCCCAACCATCAAATGCTATTAAGACAAAACTATTGCATAGTTCATACAACTTCATTAAGAAACCAAACTAAACTAACTCATCTTGGTGTTGGTTAAAAGCATGTAATCACCGAGTGACCGTGAGGTTCTTTCCTCTAGGGTCACCATGATTCATAGCGATAGTACCAATGAAGAGAATCACACCATTGAGACATCCAACTCGATTGAATATTCATCAAACTGCTAAACTTTAGAATAAGGATAAGAAATTCCAAGAGCAACATGTAGATATTTTGTAAGAAGCTTTTATCGAAGTAATTCAACAAGCCTTCCATAGACATATGAGTGTAATGGATGCCCTTTACCGAACCAGATTCCACACTAGTGGTACAAGCAAAGAGAACTTTCTTCATATGCAAAATTTGCAACATTCAATATTTCTTCGAATGGGGTACACTGCTAAGTTTACCAAAACTCCCACTGAAGCGCCATGAAGCCTACATAAGGTAGATAACCTTTTCAGCTCATAGACATCCATAAGACTCACACTCACAAGGATGGTAAAAATTTGTGAGAGAATTGAAAGATACATGTGAAAGATCAACTCTAACACCTCTCACTCTCAATTTCTTTTGCAAACTCAGCTCCAATATCGAGAGATTTATGAAAAGAAATCTTGACTGAATATCATCAAGATTTTGTATATAAGGAGCTTTACTTTGCCATCACAAATTACAACATCATTGCCAAGTATTGCATAAACTGTAAACTACAAACCAGGGTGAACTTACAACGCTGCATTCCATATAATCGTGAGATTAGATAAAGTGATTAGAGGCTAAGAAGAAAGATAACCATGAGGCTGACCTACGATAAATGACATACTAAACAAAATACCATTTACTTCCTTTTGTAGAAGGATACAATAAACCGATTAGTAGCCAAAGTCAAGTTTACTACACTTGAGCTATAAGATCTTCCAAAGAAATATTGAAAGATCTCAAACATATCTAATAAGGGAAATATTCCAGTCGCTAAAGAGAAATCAAAGCTATGACATACCATGGATCCCTTTAGCTTATCAAGTGGAGCACTCTGATGAAATGTTCCATCCATAGGTAAGATGTCAATTTCTATGGTTCCTAATTTGTGCTCTTCATTGGAGGCTTGGCTTATATGCCTCTAACCAATTTTGCTTTTGAAACATCATCAATTCACTCTTATTTTCGATAGTTGTAGGTACTTGTAGTTATTTTTGAAGCGATGAGATGTTGATAACCTGAGAAATCCAATGATCACCCATGACATTTCACGAGAAATCCAAATCATTAGTTTCCCTTTTGCTCCATAGGTATAGGGAGGAATCCAAGATGAAACTATAAAAAATTTCCTAAAATAGTGTATCTAAAGTTTGAGAGTCTGACTCATTGGAAAAAAGACTATTGAAGCAATTTAAATACAATAATTCACACATACCATTCAAAGGAGGCTGAGGGATGAAGAGAAGAGTTGCACGCTAATTTGGAGAAAGGAAATCACAGTTTTGTACCTATGGTGGTGTGTTGATAGGATTCACCTAAATAGAAATGTGAAAAAAGTCAAGAAAATATAGATGGGCAAGTAAACTACAGCAAAATAGAGGTACAATACCAATTATTTTATAGAAAGTTTGAAACTAGGAGTTCAGTCATTTAGAGTTAGCAGCCCCATTGAATGAATGAATGTGTGAAGAATGAAAAGCTTTTAGCTCCAATGCTGAAAGTGTTGCTTCGAGTAAGTATTCAAAGTTGAATGGTTTTCTTTGGGGAAGGAAATTGGTGTAGTGTTGAGTAAGGTACGCAAGCAAAGCAAAAACGGAAAAACCATCCTAACAAAGGAAGAGATTGAATAGCTAGTCTTAGATTTTAGCTCTCATATGACAAGCCTTTTCTTCATAATAGGGCATATTGGTTCTTCAGGGCTCCTAGTTCCATAGTTTCTTTGCTATCACCCTTCCTCTTATTGAGATTCACCTTTTTTTTATGTCCATTCATGCCTCTGCGGACATCATCTTATGGTTGAAGTTTCAGTTCACCACTATATGTAGGTTACACGAGAAGTTCTTGTATACCAGACTTGTGTCACCTCACAAATTCCCATTCATGGTCAAGAATAAAAATAGTAGGAATGATAGGTCAGTGCCCCAGTTCTTCGATTCCCAAGTTAGCTAATGAATGTTTGGCTTGCCTTTCTTTGATAAAAGCTCCTCATAAGTAGGATATTTCTTATAGAAACCTCACGGTTGCACCTTGTTTAGGAGGTTTCTACCAGCTACATTCCTTGAAAAGACCAAGTAATCCATAGGGGATAGGAGAAGCTGCTCAATTTGATAGCCCTAGTGTATGCACTCAAGCCAAGCAGAGTAGATGGCACACATAATCAAGCATACCGCCAGAGGTTAAGGGTTCATCAATGAATGGTGTTAGGCTAGTTTCTTAGCCTAGTTTTTAGCAGAGCAACACCATCCTAATCTAGGGCAATACCTATCTCTATGGGCTTGAGGAAAGACAAGCTCGCTTCATCTACAATGGAAGGATAGGACCTCAATTTTGACCTTGATGTTCCAAGGTGAAGAAGAAGTGAGTATTAGAGCTTTACTATTAAGAGAGCCTTTGGTTAAGCGATCGTAAATGCTAGTGAAAGCAATGAATACTTTAGGGTGGCACAAACGGAGAGGGCACCAAAACATATGCTGTTGTAAAGGCATAAGCCATAGCATCCACTTTTTGCTGACTCATTGCTAGAAGCAGGTGAAGGTCAAGGTTGTTTTCTCAATGGAGAGGAGAATGAAACCAACCATGACTACTCTTTTCTTGGGTTGCATCCGTCAATCAATTGAAGCATTTTTAGTGTGGGAGCTCAAGGATAAAAAGTAGGCTGATGGTGATGGGCTTGGGGTCAGCACAGAATTATGAGTATCTAAAAGAAATTCGTAGTGAAACCAACAAGCAAACTAGGAAATCGAGACTTATTCTAAAGCTGAGGTTGTAGTTTCTTTTTCAGCATAGGAAGAATTCCATTATATAATTGCACAAGCTTGTGGGAATAGAGATAGATGTTGGATGGTTTTAGTGAGTGGTAGGTAGAAAAGCTTATTCTAAAAAAAGGTTGACTTGAGTCTCAAGTGAAAGTATGCTCAGTGATTCCTCCAAACCAATGCAACTAGACACTGCATTTTGATTGATTTTCCTCCAAGCAGACCAGAGGATATAAAAGAAAAGAAAAGCCAACTCTTCCTTTTTCATCTAGCACCTCGCTTTTCTTCAATTAGAAAGATCATGGAGATTTGTAGCATCATTCTTTTAGTCCCATCTTGCGAGGGTGCTCCTTTAGTAGGTCCGATAAGCCAACATATGATGCCCCTATTGGGAGCTATTTTGAACTTGGTCCAATTCTGCTCCAAGAATTCTTTTGATAGGTGTTCCATTTTCTCCTTTGTCTGGACTAATTTGAACTTTCAAGCTTGGGCTAGTTCCATATTTGTTTTATCAACCATCCATTTTTCTAATGGTCTTTCAACTTATCTTTGGCAATTGTCAAAATCAAACTTTCTTTCATTGCCTCATGGACTGCACTTCCTGGTTTGATCTAAGTCAAAGAGTAGAGCTCTTCATTCTCTATGTTGTTGGAAGCACTATAAATATCGAGAGTCAAGGTAGAAAAAGATGACATCGATGAAATGAGTTGCAGTGGAGTAAATAATCATTCTTTTTTTGAATTCATTTCGGAGGATGCATGGCTAATAAGTGAGTCTGATGGAGTAGAGACTCTGAGCTTGATGCGCTTGATGTCCCCTCACTGAAAGGGATCATCATTTGGGTGGGGTGATGCTCTCACCTATGAACAACGCTCGCAAAGAAAAGTTGAATTTCAAGTTCAAGGCAAGCCCTATTGAGCAGGAGTAGCCCAACCCTTTAAGAGCAAAGGATAGGGCTCAACCACCTAGAGAGAACCCAACCTTTTCAAGTTAGGCATGAAAGAAATCCATCAAGTTTCATTTCTTTCTAATTTATACATATGTTTCACATAACTTTCTTCCCTAAGCCTAATCATTCTTTTAACATGCAATTCGATGCTTATTGCATTGAAGGAAAGTCAAGAAAATCTCACTGATGGACAAAGTGGATTCTTCTCTCATGTCATGGAAAGAGTATATGACGCAGATCATCTTTTCTCAAATCGATCTTTATCTCATCTTTCTCTGTCATTGCAGTGAAGTTCCTTGTGCTCAAGCCTAATACTATATTCTATCACTTGGAAAGTTGGGGTTTCCTCTTCCTCTTTTATGAAAAAGGAATTGAACATAAGTAAGCTAACACTAAATCCTAAACCTATGAATAAAAACTTAAAGAAAATAAAAACTAAACATAAAATAAAAATAAAATAAACCTAAAATAAAATAAAATAAAAACTAAATAAAACCTAAATATAATCAAAAAATAAAACCTAAAAATAAATTAAACTTAAACAAAAAAAACCCACTAATAAACTAACTAAAAATAAACTAAATTAATAAAACTTTAAAAAACTAAACTAAACCTAAACTAATAACTAAAATAAACTAATAAACTAACTAAACTAAACCCTAATAAATAACTAACTAATAATAATAACTAATTAAAACCTAAACCCCAAAACATAACTAACCCAATAAATAACTAACTATTAATAAAACTAAACATAATAACCAAACTAATAATAACTAAACTAACTAAACTAAAGCTAATAACTAATAAAATAACTAAATAACTAATACATGACTAATAATAATAACTAAGTATTAACTAAAACTAATAAACTTAAAGACTAACTAAACATAATAATAAACTCACTAAATAATAATAACTAAAACTAATAATAAAACTAAAAAACTAATAAACTAAGACTAAATAACTAATAAGAACTAACACTAAACTAATAAACTAATAATAAACTAAATTAAATAATACTAATAACTAAAATAATAGTAATAATAATAATAATAAACTAAATAATAAATTAAACCTAAATAAATAAACTAAATGTAATAATCATAAATAGACAAAATAAACTAACTAATAATAATAAACTAATAAAACTAACTAAACTAATAATAATAAAAATTAAACTAAACTAAAAACTAATAATAACTAAAAAACACTAAATAATAATAAAACCTAATAATATAAAAACTAATTAAACCAAACTAATAATAATAATAAACTAAATAATAAAAAAATAAAACTAAACTAAACTAAACACTAAACTAACTAAACTAAAAAATAATAATAAACTAAATAAAAAAATTAACTAATAAAACTAATAACTAAACTAACTAAATAAATAACTAATAAACTAACTAAAATTAATAAACTAATAATAATACTAACAAAAACTAATAATAATAATAATAATAATAATAAAACTAAATAAACTAAACACTAAACCTGTAAAGATAAACTAATAAAACTAATAATAATAAACTAAACTAAACTAAAATAACTAATAAATAAACTAATAAAACTAATAATAATAAGTAAACAATAACTAAAAAAACTAATAAACTAATGATAAAACTAAACTAAAACTAACTAATAAAATCTAATAAACTAATAAAACTAAAAAACTAAAAACCTAATAATAACTAATAATAAACTAAATAAAACTAATAAAAATAAAAGTAATATTAAATAACTAATAACATAAAATTAATAACTTATAAACTAATAAACCAAAATATTAACAAAAAAAAACAAACTAATAAAACTAAACTAATTAATAAATAAACCTAAACCCTAATAAATAATAAAAACTAAAACTAAACTAATAAACTAATAATAATAGCAAATAATAAATAACTAAATAATTAATTAAAACTAACCCTAAACATACACTAATAAACCATTAAAACTAACTAATAAATAAACATAATAATAACTAAACCTAATAAACTAACTAATGACTAATAATAAACTAATAATAGAACACCAAACTAAAAATTTAATAATAAATAACTAATAATAAATTAATAAACTAATAACTAAATAAATAACTAAATTAAATAACTAAATAAATAAACTTAATAAATAAACTTATAATAAAAAAAATTAACTAACAATAACTAAATTAATAATAACTAATAAAACTAATAACTAATTAACTAAACTAATAATAAAAAAATTAATAATTAACTAGCTAATAAATAAATTAATAACTATACCCTAACCCCTAACGAAATAAATAAACTAAATAATAATAATAAAACTATAATAATAATAACTAAAAAAAACTAATGTAAAACAAAACTAATAATAAACCAACTAGCTAAACTAAAAATAATAATAAATAATAAAGAACTAATAATAACTAATAAAAAACTAAACCATAAACTAAACGAAAAAATTAAAAATAATAAACTAATAAAACTAAACCCATAACTAAACTAACAAAACTAATAAACTAAACTAATAAACTAATAAATAAATTAGTAATACCAAACTAATAAAAATAAACCACTAACTAAAGTAGCTAAAACCTAAATAATAATAAAACCATAAACTGATAATAATAACTAACTAACTAACTAAAAAACTAATAAACTAATAAATAAACTAACATAAAAAACTAACTAATAAAACTAAACTAATTAATAAATAAACCTAAACCTAATAAATAATAAACACTAAAACTAAACTAATAAACTTATAAATAATGAATAAATAACTAAATAACCAACTAAAACTAAACCCTAAACCTAAACTAATAAATAATGAAAACTAACTAATAAATATATACATAGAACTAAACCTAATAAAAACTAACAACAACTAATAATAAACAATAATATAAAATAACTAACTAAAATAATAATAATAACTAACTTATAATAAACTAATAAACTAATAACTAAATAAAACAAAACTAACTAAATAACTAAACAAAATAACTAAACTAATAAACCTAATAAGTAAATTAATAATAAAAATAATAAAACTAACTAACAATAACTAAACAAATAAAAACTAATAATAATAATAATAATAACTAATAATTAACTAACTAAACTAATAATAATAAAACTAACAATAAACTAACTAATAAATAACTAAATAACTAAACCCTAAACCCTTACTAAATAAATAAACTAAATAATAATAATAATCTAAAAAAACACTAATTTAAAATAAAACTAATATTAAACCAACAAACTAAACTAATAATAATAATAAATAAATAAATAACTAATAATAACTAATAAAACACTAAACGATAAACTAAACTAAAAAAAGTAATAATAATAAACGAATAAACCTAAACCCATAATAAAACTAATAAACTAAACTAATAAACTAATAAATAAATTAACAAAACTAAACTAATAAAACTAAACTGCTAACTAAAACTAACTAAAACCTAAATAATAATAAAACCATAAACTAATAATAATAATTAACGAAATTAAATAAATATCTAACTAATAATAACTAGACCTACTAATAATAATTAATAAATAAACTAAAATAAATTAAACCCTAATGAACAAACTACTAATTAAATAAAGTAATAAATTTAACCTAAACCCCCCTAAACTAACCTAAAATAATAATAACTAAAACTAAAACTAATAAAACTAAACTAATAGCCTAACTAAAACTAAACTAGCTAAACTAAACATAAAACTAATAATAAATAATAATAACCTTAAAATAATAAAACCTAATAATAACTAATAAACACTAAACCTAAAACCTAAAACCTAAAATTAAGCTTAACCCTCTTATTGAGCAATTTTGGGATCCCTCGTGTTCTTGGTAGTTTTTGAGTGTTTTCTCTCTTAGATTCCTTATAGATTGTCAACCTTAGGCCGATCTCGACCTGTTCCTATCACGACGTCGGCTTCTTCAAATCCATGGGTTAAATCCCATGAGTCGATTGATCCCGCTAGGAAATCATATTTTTTGGGTAATCCTACCTCTAAATTAGCTGTTGTTACTAAATCTTTCAAAGAGGCTTTAGCTGGTAAGAATTCCTCCTCCGAGCCTCCTTTGAATTTGCTTCATATTACTTTTAAAGGTACTATGGAAATTATGATTTCAGATGAGCATATTGAAAGATTAGCTGAGCCTTTTGCTTTTTCTTTACTTAGAAAGTTTTCATTTAAATGGCCAAAGATGGAAGATATTCATTCTATTGTCATAGCTTAAGTTTTTCTAGTTCATTTTCTATTGGGCTAAATGATGTAAGGAATATTCCGATTAAACTTTCTAAAGACCTTGATTATGGAAGAATTTTTTTAGGCATTCTTACTATGTTTTTAATTATTAAATTTGTATTCTGATGTTGTCATCTATGTTTGATGTTAATGAAGAGTTACCTATTGTTCCCATTTGGATTTCTTTACCTAACTAGCGGATTCATCTATTTAATCATCAAACTCTTTATGCTATTGGGACAATTTTTGTTTGGCCTTTGCAAGTTGATCGAGCAACAGCTGCTTCTTCTAAACCGTCTATTGCTAAAATTCATATAGAGATTGATATTACTAAAAAATATCCGAAAGAAATTTGGTTGGGTTCATAGAAATGTGATTATTTTCAAAAAGTTGTTTTTGAGAACTTTCCATTTTTGTAATCATTGTAAGATTCATGGGCATGAAATTTTTGAATGCTTTATTTCTCATCCCTCTCTTAGGAATAAAATCACCAGTAAGAATTCAATTGTTGAAAACACTGATGATTCTCTCAAGTTGGATAAAGGAAAATTTTCTTGTCAAAATTCTAATGTTTTGCAAAACCAGATTTTCAAATCTTCTGAAAAAGTTATACCAATTAATGATTTGTCTAAAGTGGAAGGTAATTTTGATGTTCCTCAAAAAGCTTTAACTAATAATCATGCTCTAAGTGTTTCTTCTGATGATTATGTTAAAAGGAAGACTTTAGAGGTTGTGGTTAATGATTATAATGGTTTGGATGTTATGCATAAGTCCTTTCATGATTATGTTTGAATATTATTGATGCTAACACTATTTCTTCCAATCAGTTGGATGTTGTTTCTCTTTCTCCTATGTTTTCTTCAGATCATGGGAAAGAGACTATTTCTTTTCCTTCTTCGATTGAGAATGGTGGTGAAAAGATTGTTCATATTTTTGATATTTTAACTTTTGGTCCTGAAAATCTTGTTAACATTGGCGATCCTTCTTTTAAAAAAAATTAGATTTAGATTTTCGTGATAATTCTCTCATTGTGAATAGTTCTATTTCAATTCAAAATGATGATTTTTTTATGGCTAGTAATTCTATTCAGAATTTTGGTAATATGCTATGTCTTTCCATGGGATTTGAATCTTATTTTAATCCCTTACATTGGCGATCCCTTCCATGGTAAAAGTATTGATAATTTTCTTCTTAATAAAGCTATTTGTGCTCCTTCTCTCACTTCTAATTATGAAATGCATACTATTTCTGATTTTCTTTTGTCTAATGATATGGATGATTATGAATGCTCTTCTTTGAAATTGATAGCCTCTGCTGATCCCCATGCCTTTTATAACAATACTGATTCATTTTTGGATGGATATTTTTTGGAGAAAGGGCATGGTTATAAAACTATTTACATGAAGAAAAGAAAAAATGTTTTCAGATTTATGCCCCTCCTCACTTGCCAAGGTATACTCATTCTAAAGCTTCTTGGAAATAATATCTCTTGTCCTTGGGAGGTTTTTTCATTTTGCTAGTTTTTTCTCTGTTGGTTGAGATTTTGCTGTGTTTTTTCTTGCTAGCTAGAGTATTGGCTTCTTGGCTAATTTTCCTCCTATTGGCTTGGTGTTTCTGGCTTCCTGTTTGCTGGGTTTTTTTGGTGCCCTTTAGCTGGTTGGTTTTATTTAGTTGGCTTTCTTCCTATTGGCTTGCCTTTCTTTGGTTGGTGCTTTTGCTCTCTTTGTTGGTGGTAGGTTAGGCTTTTTGTCCTTGGCGTGTGGTTTGTCCATTGCTTGGTTGTTTCTTTAGCTATTTATTTTATCATTTGTTGGCCTTCTTCATTTTTTTCAATTGGTTGGTTTGGTTCTCTTGCTCTTTCCTGGGATATTTTTCTTGGGTGCTTTGTTGTGTGGCTACTCTATTGGCTATTTCCTTTCCTTTGGTTGGAGCCTTCGTGGCTTTGGATTGGAGTTGTTGTGGGCTCTATTGACTTGGTTCCTTGGTGGCTTTGGATTGGTGTTGTTATGGGCTCTGTTGGCTTTGTCTTTGAGGGTTCTATTCCATTTTTTTAGGCTGTGAGCTTATTTTCTCACTCTTTTTTAAAAGGTGTTCATATTTGGTTTTGTTGGGATTACCTTATGTTAATTTCATCTATTGGTCTCCTCTCTCCTTCTATTTCCTTAGCTTCTCTTTTTCTTTGGTTGGGTGGCTATTATTATAGGTTTGTAATTTTCTTTGACTGGGATGGCTAGGATGATATCATGGATTATTTCCTTAATATTTTTGTGGATGGTGACTTTTCCTATTTGTAACCCTTCTTTGAAGTTGCATACACTTAGGATTTATTGTCCCTCATTATTGTGATTATCCTTCTTTCCACATATCTGAGCCTGAGTTTTTTTTTTTTAATGTTTTTTTTTATCTCCTTCTTGCTGAGATTTCTTGCAGGTTGCAGGTTAACTTTTTCAGTTGGTCTCTTCTTCTTCTTGGAGGGAGCTAGAGTCTTACTAATGGTCTCTTTTTCTTAGATTGGAGTTGTTCAGTGGTTGCAAGTTTCCTTTTCTTATGGATCTTCATCTCTTTGGAGGTTCTTTTAGAGCTCCATGGATTCTTCCCCTTTGCTACCTTTTACTTGGCTTTTTAGTCTTGTCTTTTTTTTTTCTATATTGCTCTTTGATGTATTAGTTGAGGGACTAAACTCTTTCAGATTTATCTATAGCTCATTTGAGCAATAATTTTTTTCTTTTTGAGTTTAGTCTCTAATATGGTCTACTTCTACCTATTTTTCTAAGCAATAAATTCTTTTTAGTTAAGCAAAGACCCCTAAACCCTAAATCCAAAAGCCTAAACACCTAAACCCTAAACCCTAAACCCTAAACCTTAACCCTAAACCCTAATATCCTAAAAACCATAACCTAAACTAAATAGAACTTAAAAATAAAATAAATAAAAAACCTAAACCTAAATAAAATAATAAAATAAAATAAAATATAAATCTAAACTAAAATCTAAACCTAAAACCAAAAATAAAATAAAAAATAAAAATAAACTAAAATAAAATAAATAAAAAGCTAAACTAAACAAAAAAAATAAATTAAATCGAAGAATAAAAAGCCTACAAAAAATAAAAAATAAGCATAAAATTAACCTAAAAGAAAATAAAATAAAAACTAAATAAAACCTAAACTTAAAAAATAAACTTAAAAATAGAACCTACAAAAAGCCTAAACCCTAAACTAAAAAAAAATAAACCTAAAATAAATATAAAATAAACAAAATAAAATAAACCAAAACCTAAAGTAAAATAAACTAAACTTAAATAAATAAAACCTAAACCTAAACTAAAAAAATAAATTAAAAATAAATCTAAAATAAAAACCTAAACTTAAAAAAATAAAATAAAAACATAAACCTAAAAATAAAAATAAAAATAAAAAAATAAAACCAAAACCTAAAAAATAAACTAAAAATAAAACTCAACTAAAAGATATACATAAACCTAAAAAATAAAGTAAAATAAAAATCTTAAACTAAAATAAATAAACCTAAAATAAATAAACTAGACTAAATAAGCCTAAACCTACCCATCTACTTAATTTTTAAAAAAACCCCTAAATCCAAAACCCTAAAATTAACCCTAAACGCTAAACCTACAACACTAAAAATACAACCCCAAACCCTAAAGCCTAAAAACCCTAAACCCTAAATCCTAATCCTTAAACCCTAAACCTTAAACCCTAACCCTAAACCCTAAATGCATAAACCCTAAAACCCTAAACCACAGTTTTAGCTGATTTTTATGAAAGGGGATCTCAAAGAAGTTACTGAAGAGGTTATGAAATACAAAGTTGGTGCTCTTGCCCGTGTTGGTCTTGTTGCACCTATTGATGTTGTGGTTCCTTGAGGCAACACTAGTCTGGATCCTTCATAGACTTCTTTCTTCCAGGTTCTCATCCCATCTAATATCAACAAGGGTACTGTTGAAATTATCACCTCGATTGAGCTAACTAAAAAATATGATAAGGTGGGATCCTCAGAGGTTGATGGGCTTGTCATCCAAATTGTATGATGGTTTGGTGTTGATTTGTGAGGTGCTTGACGTCACTTAAGGTGATCTCATTGAGAATTTTTTGGCAGGCCTTTCAATGATCACAGCTCTCTCACTAGCCCTCTCTTATCCTACCCTTGCTGCAGCACCCCACATGTTCATCAACACTTACAAGAATTTCCTCACCATCACGATTGCCATTGATTACACATACCCATAAGATGAGAAGGTTAAGGAGTATTTGAGGGATCCTAGTAAATTTGTTATGGCTGTTGTGCCTAATGCTTCTGCTATTTCTACTACTCCTGCTATTGCTGCTGCTGCTCTTATAATGGAAGAGAAGAAGGAAGAGCATGCTAAGAGATTTGATGATGAAATGGGTTTCAGCTTGTTCGACTAAGCTTTGTTGGCCTTCTATAAAATCAAATTTTATTATCTTAAGGAGTTAAATCATTTTATGAAACACTATTTTTAGAAATCTTTTAATTTATTTTCTTTTATCCTATTTTATTAGTTGTGAGACGATAATGTCTTATTTGATTTGGTAATTTCTTGTTTGTTATGAAATCATTTGAGTTAAAAAAACCCTAAATACTAAACACTAACCATAAACCCTAAACCCTAAACCTAAACCTAAAGTAACTAAATAAATTAGGAAAAATAATCCTAAACCCTAAAACTTAATAAAACTAAACCTAAACGTAAGCCATAAGAATGGGTAGAACCTTGACGAAAAAAAAAATCATCATCAACTAGGCTCAGTCAACATCTAAAGGTGGAGGTGAAGGTGGAGGCAGTGGTTATCGCAGTGGTGGTGGGGGATCTAGAAGTGCTAGTTGATATGGAGGTGGTGGTTATGGAAGAGGGAGGAGCGATGAAAGTTATAGTTGTTGTGGTGGGAGAGGGATAGTTGGGGATATGATGGTGGATCCTGCTACATTAGAGGCCATGGTGGTTATGATGGGAACTGGAGAAACTGAAGAATGACCAATCCGATCTACATGTTATAGAACTATGCCTTTGTAATAGAGATGGTTCCAGTTATCTAGGGTTTTTGATTTGCTCTATGTGCGCTCATTTTTGATTCATGTCATCACATGTGCCTCAGAGAACTTAGTTTGTTACATTATTGATGAAATTGAAAAGAAGAAATGTTGAATTAGAATTTGTTCTCTGTTAAAAAAAACAAAAATTCCTAAACCCTAAACTATAACTTAAACCCTTAACCTAAAACCTAAACCCTAAACCCTAACCCCTAAAAATAAAAAAATAAAAAATAATAAAAAATATAAAATTCTAACCTTAAACTTTAAAGCCTAAAACTAACCCTAAATCCTAAACCTACAATGCAAAACCCAAAACCCAAAATCCTAAAACCCTAAACCCCAAACCCAAAACCCTAAACCCTAAAGCCTAAACAATAAATCCAAAAACCCTAAACAACCCTGAACCCTAAAAGCATAAACACTAAAACCCTAAACCCTAAACCTTAAACCCTAAACCCTAAACCCTAACCCTAAACCCCAAACCATAAACCTAAAGTAACTAAATAAATTAAAAAATAAACTTAAACCATAAAACCAAAGAATATGCAAAACCTTGAAAACACCCATCAACCGTGCTCCTAGAAAGGAGGTAAGAAGGCATCATAGTTGTGGTGGGGAATCTACAAGTGCTAGTGGATATGGAGGCCGTGGTTGGAGAAGTCGTGGTTATGAAGACAGGAGGAGTGATGAAGGTTACATCAGTGATGGGGGTGGAGGGAGAGATCGGGGATCTAATGGTGGATCACGCTACCCGAGAGGCCAGGGTGGTTCTGATAAGAACTGGAGAAACTAAAGAACGGTAGATCTGACCTGATACTTATGGAATTATGTTTTTACAGTAGAGATGGCTTTAGTTATCTAAGGTTTTTAATTTTCTTTATGCATACTGATTTTTTATCTATGTCATCGCTTGTGTCTTAGAAAACTTGGTGTGTTACTTGGTTGATGAAATCATAAAGAACGAATGTTGAATTTGAATTTGTTTAAAAAAACCAAACACCTTAAACCCTAAACTAAAACTTGAACTGTAGACCTAAAATCTAAACCCAAAACCCCAAACCATAAACCATAAATCTTAAACCCTAAACTCAAAAACCCTAAACCCTAAACCATAAACCCTAAAAACTAAAAGCTAAACCCTAAACCCTAAACCCTAAACCCCAAACCCTAAACCCTAAACCCTCAACTAAAAATAAACCGAACATAAAAACCTAAAAGCAAAACTTAAAAAAATAAACTAAAAACCTAAACCTAAACATAAAAATAAAAAATAAAATCTAAACCTAAATCTAAAAATTAAACTAAATAAAAAAAATCTAAACCTAAATCTAAAAATATGCTAAATAAAAAGATCTAAACTAAAATAAATAAATTAAACTAAATATAAAAAATAAACCTAAATAAAATAATAAAATAATAAATAAACTAAACCCATTTTAATTTAAAAAAAGAAACCCTAAATTTGAACAAACCTAAACCCAACCATAAACCTAAACTAACCCTAAACTAATACAACAATAAACCTACAAACCTAAATCCTAAACCCTAAACCTTAAAAAACCCTAAGCACTAAACCTTAAACCCTAAACCCTAAACCCTAAAACCTAAACTCCAAACCCTAAATCCAAAACCCTAAGCCTAAACCCTAAACCTAGACTTTAACCAAAACCCTAAACCCTAAACCCTAACCATAAAACCTAAACCCTAAACCCCAAACCCTAAACCTAAACCTAAAGTAACTAAATAAATTAAAAAATAAACCTAAACCCTAAAACTTAATAAACCTAAATCTAAACCCTAAAACCAAATAAACTTAAACCTAAACCTAAACCTTAAGAATGGGCAGAACCTTGACGATAGGAACATCACCATCAACGTGCTCAGATCTAGTGGAGGCTAAAGTGGAGGCTAATTTATCATAGTGGTGGTGGGAATCTAGAGGTGCTGGGGGATTTGTAGGTGGTGGTCAGATCAGTGGTGGTTATGGAGGTGGGGGGAGCATCGTAGGTTATAGTCATGGTGGTGGAAGAAGAGATCGGGGATATGATGGTGGATCTCACTACTCGAGAGGTTGGGGTGGTTCTGATAGGAACTAGAGAAATTGATGAACGACTGAGCCGATCTACTGCTTATATAATTATATATTTATAGTAGAGATGGAACTATTTATCTAGGCTTTCTGAGTTGCTCTATGCGTGCTCATTTTAAATCAATATCATTGCTCTTATCTTAGAGAACTTGGTGTGTTACTTGGTTGATGAAATGAAAAAGAAGAAATGTTAAATCTAAATTTATTCTCTATTAAAAAAATAAAAACCAAAAACCTTAAACTAAAACATGAACCCTACACTTAAAACCCAAATCCTAAACCCTAAAAATAAAAAAAATAAAAAATAGAAAATAAAAATTCCAACCCTAAGCCCTAAACCCAGAAATCCTAAACCCCAAACCCAAAACCCTAAACCCTAAACCCTAACCTATAAACCTTAAACCTTAAAAAACCTAAACCCTAAAGCCTAAATACTTAACCCTAAACCCTAAACCCTAAAACCATAAACACTTAAACCCTAAACCCTAAACCCTGAACCTTAAAAACTAATAAACCTAAACTTAAAATATAAAATAAAAATATAACTCAATTAAAAAATAAACCTAAACCTAAAACTAAACCTAAAACATAAAATAAAATAAAAAACTTAAACTAAAATAAATAAACTAAACTAAATAAATATAAAAAATAAACTTAAATAAAATAATAAAATAAAATAAAATAAAAAATAAATTAAGTAAACTAAATAAATGTAAACCTATTGGTTTACGTAATTTAAAAAAATCCCAAAACCCAAATCGTAAACCCTAAACCCTAAACCTACAACACTAAACCTACAACCCTAAACCCTAAACCCTAAACCCTAACCCTAAACCCTAATCCCTAAAAGCAAAAACCCTAAAACCATAAACCCTAAAGCCTAAATCCTAAACCCTAAACCTTAACTCTAATCCCTAAACCCTAAACCCTAAACCCCAATCCCTAAACATACACCTAAAGTAACTAAATAAATTAAAAAATAAACCTAAACCCTAAAACCTAATAAACCTAAACCTAATCTTAAAGCTTAAGAATAGGCAGAACCTTGATGGCAAGAACATCACCATCAACCAGGCTCAGTTTAGATCTGTAGGTGGAGGCGAAGGCGGAGGCGGTGGTTATCGCAGTGATGGTGGGGGATCTGGAAGTGCTGGTGGATCTAGATGAGGTAGTCAGGGCAATGGTGGTTATGGAGGCGGGAGCAGTGTCAGAGGTTACATCCGTAGTGATGGCAGAGGGAGAGATCGGGGATATGATTGTGGCTCCGCTACTCGAGAGGTCAGGGTGGTTCTGATGGGAACTAGAGAAACTGAAGAATAATCAATCCGATCTATTATTTATGGAACTGTATCTTTATAGTAGAGACAATTCTAATTATCTTGAATTTTTGATTTACTCTATCTGTGCTTAAATTTTAACTGTCATCCATTGCATCTTACAAAACTTAGTGTGTTACTCGATTGATGAAATTGAAAAGAAGAAATATTATACCTAAATTTATTTTCTATTAAAAGAAAAACTAAAAAGCCTAAACCCTAAACTAAAACCTAAACTCTACACCTAAAACCCAAACAATAAACCCTAAACCCTAAAAATAAAAATTAAAAAAATATAGAGAAAAAAATTCTAACCCTAAGCCCTAAACCTATAACCCTAAGCCCTAAACCATAAACCCTAAAGCCCTAAACCCTAAACCTAAAAGCCTAAAACCTAAACCCTAAACCTTAAAACCTAAACCATAAAAACCCTAAACTCTTAAGCCTAAACACAAAACCCTAAACCCTAAACCCTAACCATAAACCCTAAACCATAAACTCTAAACCCTAAAAGCCTAAACACTAAACCCTAAACCCACTAAACCCAAAACCCTAAAACCTAAAGCCTCCTCTCAGCTGCGCTCCCTCTCTGGCAATTTTGTGGTGATTTTGTGTTCCCGTGCTATTCTCTGCAGTTTGGCCACAATTCGGGCCTCCCCGATCGTTATGAAATTGCTTTTATTAGATCCTCGTTTATGTGATTCACCAGATCGATCAATGGCGAGGCTTCACCTCTGCCATCGATCGCCGCTCCCCGAGCGGCCACTTAACCTCCGACCCTAAAGGTACTGATCCGATTGTTCCGCACGCCTAAAGTCCTTTAAGGATGCTCTTTCCGGTAAGATCCCTTGTGCTAATGCCTAATTTAATTTCTACCTTTCATGGATTACCTATTGTCATGTGTTCTGATCAGGATGTGGAGAAATTAGCTAAGCCTTATGAGTTCTCTTTGGTTGGTAAATTCTCTTTACGGTGCCCTACACTTGATAATATCCAATCATTCTTCCATAGCTTAAAGCTTTTGGGAGTTTTCACTATTGGGCTGATTGATCCTCGACACATCCTCATCCAATTATCAAATGATTTAGATTACTCTCGTGTCTTTGCTCATCGCTCCTATTTTGTCTATAATTGTCAAATGCGCCTCTTGAAATGGTCCCCCCTTTTTGATGTCAAGGAAGAATCCCCTATTGTTCCCCTATGACTTGCTTTCCCTAACATGAGAATTCACTATGTTACTCATCAAGTATTTTGCGGTTGGGGCTCTATTTGGTAGACCCTACAAATTGATCAACGCCACTTGATCTCCCATCTGCTGCATCTTGGTTGAAATCGACATTACCAAAAAATACCCCAAAGATGTTTGGATTGGTTTGGAAAAATTCAGATATAATTAGAAAGTTGAATTTGAAAATTTCCCAGTCTTTTGTTCTCACTGAAGGATCCATGGCCATGATCATTCCGAATGCTTTGTGCTACACCCTAACCTTAAAAAGAATATCTCTTAGTACACTAGCACCACTCTTGGAACAGGGAAAACCACTAAGTTAGCTTATGTGCCAAAAGCTACTCATAATGCAATACATCCTCCTACACCTGCCCCCTTAGTACCTATTGATTTGCCAAATGAAAAACATTCTGAGCTAGGTATACATACTACTATTGAGGTGTGTGCTGAGACTAATGCCAACTTACCTAGCACTACTCCTACTTCCAATAATTTGGCTTCTCATGACAAACCTTTGCTTAATTTGAATCTTAATGACAATCTGAATGGAAATTTTACATTGGATCAAAATAATGTTGATCTCCAAAATCTGGATATGCATCATGGCAATGAAAATATTATTTGCATTATTAATGGTGCAAGAACCTCCCCCTCTACTTCTCTGCAGAGTGATGCTCAGGCTATCCAAATTTCTCATCCTAACTCTGATACTGAAGAAGGAGAAATCATCACTACTAAAGCATTGACTGATACTGCTCCTACTCTAGAAAACAAAAACCAATCCCTTTCTGATGGAGATACTTTGGATTCCGATAGACCTTTCCAAACTGTTCTAAAAAAAAATCCTATAAAGCCAAAATGACTAATAATAATTTCACTAGAACGACACGTTCTTCCCTTACACCTCATAAATAATTACGCCCCTCTCTTCATTTTTTTCCTTTTTCCTTTTCTTTCTTTTCTTTTCTGTAATTTTTATTATGATAAATTTTCTTATTTGGAATATCCGAGGTTGTGGGACACTCCCTGTCCACAACCATGTTAGGAGACTCTGTCGCTCGCATAACATCAAACTTCTTGTTATTATTGAGCCTTTAATTAACCCTTCCAAAATTTCCTATGTTGCTAGATCGCTTGGATTTCAGAATTTTTTCTTCAATCTTAATAACAAAATTTGGTGTTTCTGGGATAATTCAATCACCATTTCCATCATTGATGATCTTGATCAATTGGTTAATGTCAAAATCTCTTTAGGTGACTTTTCGACTTTAGGTTCCTTTATCTATGCCTCTTGTAATAGAGCCGGTAGGAACATCCTGAACCATTTAAGAACCTTCGCCTCGCTTAACCTTCCCCGTTGGTTGGGGCAATTTCAACACTATCATTGCTTCTTCAGAAAGGAGGGGAGGATGTTCTCCTAACCTTCATTCCATGGAAGACTTCTCTAATATGATCCTAGATTGCAATCTGATTGACATTGGTTTTTCAGGGTCTGATTACACATGGCACAACTCTAGACTTTGGCAGCGTCTTGACAAGATCCTCTTTAATTCTCTTTGGATTAATCAATGGCCTCTCACTTGAACATTTGAGCGTAACTTTTTTGATCATGCCCCTCTTTAATCTCTATCAAAACTCCCCATTAACCCTCCTACTCATCTTTTCATTTCCAAAACATGTGGACCCAACATGGTGATTTCACTAATGTTGTTTCCACTAATGGATGGCCCTGCTCACTGGATAATTTTGTTAAAGGCATGCTATGGCTTTGGCTTAAGCTCAAGAGACTTAAACAAAAGCTCAATTGGTGGAACAAACATATTTTTAAAAATCTCTTTACCAACCTTAAAGCTATGGGACAAGTGGTTTGTTCACTTGAAGAGGTGCCTTAACCACCACGAAGCTTGAAGAGTTGAGAGCTGCCAAAGATAGTTTGATTAATTACCAAAATATGGAGGAAACCTGTTGGCGTCAAAAAGATGCTAGCAAACACATTACTGATGGTGACAGAAACACTAGGTACTTCCATACTAGTTGCAATAAATGAAAAGCACTAAACTCGATTAAGAAAATTAAGAACCCTAATGGTGGCTGGATAACTGATAACAATGAAATCAAGGATTCTGTCATACATCACTTTCAAAATTTATTAAATTCTAATCCTTCATTAAAAACCCCCACCAACACCCATCTTATCTCTTCTATGATTACCAATGAGGATAACCATTTGCTCACTATCCCCTCGAGAGATTAGTATTTCAATAGCATGAACAACTATTCTTTGTCGCCCCGGTTTCACGACCCATTTCTTTCAACATTGTTGGCCTTTTATTAAATCTGATCTTGTTAATATTGTTATTGATTTCTTTGATGGCAGCTCTATTCCCAAATATTTTTCAAATACCTCTATTGTCCTTATTCCTAAAACCATCAATCCTGAATCCTGGGGTGACTTTAGACCTATTAGTCTTTGTACCTTTTTTCAAAAACTAATTGCTAAACTTATTAATAATAGGATTATCCCCCTGCTCCATAAAATCATCTCCCCTAACCAAACTAGTTTCATTAAAAATAGAGCCATATCTGATAATATTCTCCTTGCTCAAGAGCTGGTTCATGACATTGATGTTTCTTCCAGAGGAGGTAATATGCTTTTCAAACTGGACATCTCTAAAGCCTTTGACAACCTCTCATGGGATTTCCTTTTCCAAATCTTACAATTGTTCGGTTTCTTTGATCATTTTACCTGGCTTATAAAAAGTTGTATCACTAACATCTGGTTTTCTGTCAATTTAAATGGTAAGTCCCTTGGTTTCTTTTCTTTGAGCCATGGTTTGCGTCAAGGTGACCCCCTTTCTCCTTCTTTATTTATCATCGCTGTTGAATATCTTTCGAGAAGCCTCAATGACCTTTTCATCAAAAAATCTGGTGGTTTCCCTATTTCTCATCTTAGCTTTGTAGATGATTTTATAATCTTTTGTAATGCCTCCCTTCAACATGTTAAAAAGATTAAGAATCTCTTAAATGATTTTGGCAAAGTTAGTGGTCTCTTCCTTAATGATAAAAAATGCTGCTTTATTCCCTCAGCCAAGATTCCTCTCAATAGATTAAATCAAATCTCCAGAATTACTAATTTTAAGCAAAGTCAACTTCCCATTAATTACCTGGCTCCACTTTTAAAGGCTTAAAAGATCTCATCTTTTGACGACTTATTCAAAAAATTTCTAATAAAATTTGGTTTGGGAATTTCATTTACTCTCTTTGAGTGGTAGGATAACCTTGATTAAGAGCACTCTTAATTCCATGCCTTTATATCTCATCCAAACCATTGTGCCGACCATCTCTAGCATCAACAGAATTGAGCGTCTCTTAAATAAATTTTTTTGGGGCTCCAATACCTCTTCTAAAAAAATGCACTGGACCTCTTGGTTTAAAAGTTGTGGCACTTTTGACGAAGGTGGTCTTGGTTGTAAATCTGTAAAAGAAGCTATCAATGTCTTTTCCTATAAACTCTAGTGGAATTTTAGGAGTAATCATAGTCTATGGGCTAATTTCATGACTGCTAAATATTGCCAGGGTAAGCACCCCCTCATTTGTCCCTTTAAGCCGGGTGACTCCCAAGTGTGGAAAAGACTTGTTTCATCAAATGGGATGCAATCCTAATTTTTGGGGCATCAACTCTGGTGCCTCTTTCTTTTGGCAAGATAACTAGAGTGGTTGTGGTTCCATGGATGACTTACTTTACACCCACTCCACTTTCGCTATTAAAGTAAACTCTTTCTGGCATAACAATAAGTGGAACAATAGTAAGCTTGCTGATTTTATCCCTTCTACTTTCTGAAATATGGTTACTACCATTCCTATCACTCCTCAAAATCAAGATCATATTCTCTTTAAGCTCTCTCATAATGGTGATTTCAACCTCAAAAATGTGTGGCTCCACATTAAAGATACTCATGATTCCTCCTATATATTCTCTAAACTTTGGAATAACAATATCCCTATTTCTTATTTTGTTCTTACTTGGCATACTCTAAAAAATTTTATCCATGTTGATTCCTTGTTGTGGGGTAAAGGGTTTCATATACCCTCTAAATGTCAATGCTGTTTTCGTATTGAGAATGTTAATCATGTCTTTGTTAATGAGGTCATTGCTTCTAAACTTTGGATTTAGTTTGATGATCTTTTTAGCACTGTAAAATTTCAATGGCTCTCTTACTTTATATCAACTTCTTGAAATTTATTTTGATAATACTATTAAAGGTCACATTAAAGTTATCCTTGCTATCACTCTTATCTGGTTCATATGGATGGACCGAAATGATGCAAAACACCGTGAGATTCCTATGAACCATGTGAGGATTATTGCTAGAACTAAAAACAAAATTCGTGACTTGTTTAAAGCCAATCTCATTCATTACAAAAATTTCAAAGGCTGAAAATTTGTGGCCAATAAACTGGGCATAAATTTGCCGGATCAACCTTCCTGTCGAAATGACAAGATTGTCTATTGGAAAAAACCTCTTGATCATATTATTAAAATCAATACTAATGGCTCTGTCTCTCACAATGGTTCTGGTTGTGGTGGCATTTTCAGGAATTCTAAGGGTATAGTCCTATGTGCTTTTGCTTATCCCCTTATTTCTTGCACCTCCTTTTAACTTATGGCGCTTCAAAGCTCTTGAGATTTGTCTCCAAAATGGCTAGATCAATATTTGGATTGAGGTGGATGCTGCTCTCCTGATTGATCTCTTGACTTCCACTAAGATGAGCAGCACTGAATTGTACTATCTCCTCAAGCAAACTAGATCTCTTCTTTCCCAACTAAATTTTAACATCACTCATGTTTGGCGTGACTACCTTGCCAACCTGGGTGCTAGATCCAATGGTATCATCTTCTTTGATCAACACACCTTACCCAAACATTTGCGTGGGCTGGTTAACTTGGACAATTCTGGGTTACCTTATCTCAGAACTTAATCTAATCTTTTGATGTTTTCTATCCATTCATCTTTTTTCTGTTTGCTTGTTTATTTTTTAGTTCTCTGTTCCTTTTTGTACCTTTTGTGGATGTTTCACACAAAAGACATTAGTGTCATGCTTTGGTGTTTTAATAGCTCCTCCTTCATTAGGAGGCTCACTGCTTTTGGCATTTACATTGATCACAGGCTGCTATTGAGCTATGTGCATATGGATATTCAACATAGGAATTATGTTGAGCCTTGTGTCAGCTGCTATTGGTTTTATATCCCCAATCCTACTTGGGTTTCAATCGTGCATTCCTAATCCTAGGAGGCTTAATCTTTGCTGGATGGAGATTTTTATTTCTATGGGTTTAACTACTCCCATGTGGGGGTTTTCCTTCTTTTCTCCCACCTGCTATGGCTATTTTTTGTAGGTTTTCTTACAGGCTGCTGTTGACCTCCTTACACCTTATGAAAGACCTATTATTGTGCAGAACTTAGATATTACTTTGTGGCTATCATTATATGCTTCTTTCACTTTGCTTGGGTGGAATCTCAGGCATTCTGCTGTTTCTTTCTGCACTGTTTACTTTTTGTCCTGGATGGAGTTTATTCAGATAGTTTCTGGCTGCTTTACCAAGGATATCCTTTCTGTGCAGGCTATTTCTGAGATTGGGGCTTTGGTCAAGTTCTTTTCTCTTGTCAAGATTAATTTTTTTTTTTCGATGCTTTCTCTCATTTCCCACAGGAATGGTTTTTCTTGTTGGCCTCTCTTTTTAGTTTTTACTGTGTTTACCCCTTTTCTATTTTTCTTCTGCTCTTGTTGCTAACACTTGGGATGCTGTTGGTCTTCCCTGCAGCCATTTTCACTCTTTATACTATAATGGGAACATGCAAATCTTGAAGATCATTCTTCTGTTCTGCTTGAATTTAATCAATGGTTTATCTTATATGCATAACTCAGTTATTGGCCCACCTATTGGTTATTACTGTCATTATCCTTGGCAATACTGGGTTAATGTGACTAAGCAACCTGTATCGATGCTTGCTCAATGTGTCTTCGATTGGTTTGTGGTGGGAGTCATTTACCTACCCTCCCATTCTGCTACCTTTTCCTCATCCCTCTTGGTTTTGTATAGCCACCGAGTTTTTTCTGACTATCTTGGTACTTGAAACTTAATTATTTTAATCCAAAGTAGACGCTATTGAGCACCAATTGGTTGCAACTTTCCTTATTGCTGCTATTTTGCTATTTGTGATATCCCATGTCTACTCTAATATCTCTTGCGAATGGAATTGTGCTATTCACTTCAATGTTAGTCATTGGCTTTTTGGGTTCTCTTTTCATATTATTGTTTTTGTGAATTATGGTAGTTTTTTGATTCACGATCTCCCAACTGTTTGTACTATTATCAGCTAGGTTGTGTTTGATCACACATGCTATTGTTGTTTCCTTCCTGTATCTGTTTCCCATAGTCAGATTTCTTCTTTTTTATTATGGGATCCATCTTATATTTTGTCTACTCTAATGGCATATCCTATGGTCAACTTGTTGATAACTTCTCTCTTATTTGTTTGATATGGTACCTTGAGGGTAACAATGTCCCACTTTGATTTTGATTGCCTTGTCCAACAAGATGCTAACATCTGGAATGCTGTTTGTCTTCCTTAAAAAAAAATTGAAAAAAATACTAAACCCTAAACCATAAACCCTAGAAACCTAAAAACTTAAACCTAAAAAATAAACCTAAACCTAAACCTAAAAAAAAGCTAAAATTAAAAAAACCTAAACTAAAATAAATAAAACTAAAAAAATAAACTAAACTAAATGAAAATAAAAATAAACCTAAATTAAAAAAATAAACTAAAATAAAAACTAAACTAAGTAAATTAAATAAATCTAAACCTACACATTTACTTAATTTAAAAAAGAAACCCTAAACCCTAAACCTACAACACTAAACCTACAACCTTAAACCCTTAACCCTAAACCCTAAACACTAGAAAACCCAAAACCTTAAACCCTAAACCTTAACCCTAAATCCTAAACCCTAAAAGCATAAACCCTAACCCTAACACCAATAGCCTATACCCTAACCCTAAACCCTAAACCCTATACCTGAAACCCTAAACATAAACTTAAAGTAACTAAATAAATTAGAAAATAAACCTAAATCCCAAGAATGGGCAGAACCTTGGTGGTAGGAACATCATCGTCAACCAGGATCAATCTAGATCTAATGGTTAAGGTGAAGGCGGAGAAGGTGGTTATCGTAGTGGTGGTGGAGCATCTGGAGGTGCTGGTGGATATGGAGGTGGTGGTCAGAGCAGTGGTGGTTATGGAGGCAGGAGGAGCGATGAAGGTTACAACCTACTCGAGAGGGAGAGATCGGGGATGCGATGGTGGATCCCACTACTTGAGAGGCCGGAGTGGTTCTGATGGAACTGGAGAAATTGAAGAATGATCGATCCGATCTACTGCATATGGAACTATGTCTTTACAGTAGAGATGGTTCTAGTTATCCAAGGTTTTTGATTTGCTTTATGTGTGCTCATTTTTGATCTATGTCATTGCTTGTGACTTAGAAAACATGGTGTGTTACTTGGTTGATGAAATTAAAAAGAAGAAATGTTGAATATGAATTTGTTCTCTACTAAAAAAACCAAAAACCCTAAACCATAAACTAAAACCTGAACCCTAAACCTAAAACCTAAACCCTAAACCCTAAACCATAAAAATTAAAAAAATAAAAAAATAAAAAAACCATAAGCCTAAACCCTAAACCCTAAAACTAACCCTAAACCCTAAACCCGAAACTCTAAAACTACAATCCTAAACCTTAAACCCCAAACCCTCAAACCTATAACTTCTTAACCCTACATAAGTAATACGTAACTGAACGAAGTACACAAACCAAAACCTAATTAAACTAAACTAAATAAACCTATAATTAAAATCTAAAAAATATAAAAAACCTAACTTAATAAATAAATGTGTAAAATAAAATAAATAAAACTAAACTAAAAAACCAAACCTAAACTTAAACTTATAAATAAAATAAATAAATAAAACTAATAATAAAATAAATAAAAATAAACTAAACTAAAAATAAACTTAAATAAAATAAAACTAAATGAAAATATAAAATATTAACTAAATAAAAACCTAAACCTAAATTAACATAAAGTAAAATCTAAAAATAAATAAAAACATAAAAAAATAAAACCTAAACCTTTGATAAAGAAAATAAAATAAACCTAAACTAAATAAATATAAAAAAAATAAATAAAGTCTAAACCTAAACCTAAAATAAAGTAAATCTAAATCATAAACTAAATAAAATAAAACAAACTAAAAATAAACTTAAACCTAAACTAAAAAAGAAAACCTAAGAATAAACCTAAAATAAAAACCTAAAACCTAAACATAAAAAAATAAAATAAAAACCAAAACCAAAACCTAAAAATAAAAAATAAAACTTAAATCTATAAAGTAAAATAAAAAGTAAAACTGAACTAAAAAATAAACATAAACCTAAACCTAAACTTAAACAACAAACAAAAATAAAAAACCTAAATTAAAATAAATAAAATAAACTAAATAAAAATTAAAAATAAACATATATAAAAATAAAACTAAAGGAAACAAAAATAAATAAAAAATAAACTAAATAAACTAAAACAAACCTATACCTATAAGTTTAATTAATTAAAATCCTAACAAACCTACCAAATAAACCAAAAAACCCTAAACTGCAACCCTAAACCCATACCTAATAAACCCCAAACCTTATACTAAACCTTAACCCCAAACCTAAAACTAAACTAAACCTAAACCTAAACATTAACCCCAGACATAAAACCTTAGATGCGCTCTTGATTGATCTTTTGACTTCCACTAAGATGAGAAGCCTTTGTACTACCTCTCCTCAAAAACTAGATCTCTTCTTTCCCCCAATTTTAACATCACTCATGTTTGAGGAAATGCTTGTGCTGTCTACCTTGCCAACCTGGGCGCTAGATCTAACGATATCATCTTCTTTGATCAATACACTTTACCCAAACACTTGCGTGGGCTGGTTAATTTGGACAATTTTGGGTTTCCTTATCTCAGAACTTAATATAAAATTTTGATGTTTTCTGTCCATTCATCTTTTATCTGTATGCTTCTTTACTTTTTGGTTTTCTGTTCCTTTTTCTTCCTTTTGTGGATGCTTCACACGGATAACACTTGGTGTCTGGATCTTTCTATCATGCTTTGGTGTTTTAATAGCTCCTCCTTCACTTGGAGGCTCACTGTTTTTGGTATTTACATTGTTAAAAGGCTGCTGTTGAGCTATGTGCATATGGATAATCAGCAAAGGAATTATGTTGAGCTTTGTGTATTACTATTGGTTCTATAACCCCAATCACGCTTGGTTTTCTTATACCAATCTTTGCATTCCTAATCCTAGGAGGTTTAATCATTCGATTTTTATTTTGATGGGTTTAGCTTTATACCCTGCATTAATCCTAGGAGGTTTAATCATTGCTGGATGGAGATTTTTATTTTGATGGGTTTAGTTTCTCCCATTAACTTCTACAATCTGCTAGTTCTCACAGATATTATTGCTTGGAGCATCTTAGTTATTTATGTTGTTTCTATGCAATGTATTATTGTCCACTATGCTGGTTGCAATATTTATTTTGATGATTTACTGATTGGTTGTTGGATTTTATTTGATAATAATTTGGATGGCTTTTGACATCCTCGTCTCTATTAGATCTTGGCCAATTGCTGACATTCTTTTTAACTCTAGATTGGAGAAAACGTTCACCTGCTATGGTTTTTTAATTCTGCTGAGTCCCTTTGGTGAGATCTTATAGTGGGGGGTTTCCTTCTTTTCTTCAACCTGCTATGGCTATTTTTTGCAGGTTTTAGTACAGGCTATTGCTGACTTCCCTATACCTTATGGCATCTATGCGAACTTGCTTGGGTGGAATCTTACATTTGTTTCTTTGCACTACTTTTTTTTCACGGATGGAGTTTATTGATTGTTTTATTTGTTTTACTTAGGAGATCCTTTCTGTGCAGGATGTTTCTGAGATTGGGGCCTTGGTCAAGTTCTTTTTTTGCTTTTGTCTGAAGATTAACTATTTTTTGCTGGCTGTCTCCTTCTATTCCCTGCACTAATGGATTTTCTTGTTGGTTTCCTACAGTTGTTTTCACCCTTCATGTTATTCTGGGAACATGCAAATCTTGGAGATCATTCCTCGTTACCTTAAATTTAATCAATGGTTTATCATATATGCATAACTTGGTTATTGGCCAACCTTGTATTCTTGTCATTATCCTTGCATCTTGGCTTAATGTGACTAAGCAACCTGATATTGAACTATTTGCTCTTAGGACTGCTATTGAGCACCAACTGGTTGCTACTTTCCTTACTGTTACTTTTTTGCTATTTGTGATATCCCATGTCTACCCTAATATTTCTTGGCAGGAATGGAATTGTGTTATTCTTTTCAATGCTAGTCATTGGCTTTTTGGGTCCTCTTTACATATTATTGTCTTTGTGATTTATGGTTGTCTTTTGAAACATGTTTTCCAAACTATTTGTACTAATATCAACTGGGCTATTTTTGATCACACATGCTGTTGCTATTTTCATCCTGGTTCTGTTTCCCATAGTCAGATTTCTTCATTTTTATTATGGGATCCTATTTATGTTCTCAATACTTATCCTATGGTCAACTTGTTGATCACTTCTATCTTAGTTGTTGGCTAATATACTTCGGTTTGGAGTTACTCAAGTGATTATCATTCGCATTTGTTGAGGTTGTGGGTATTTACGAATTACTTGAAATCATATATTATCTATTTTATATCCTTCTTAGTAATATTTTCTTTTCCTAATGGGTGTATTAACTGTAATAATGTCCACATTGTTGATTTTTGGAATTCTGATTTCCTTGCCCAGCAAGTTTTCTTTGTTTTTTTTGTCTTTGTGCTAGCATCCGGGATCTTTGTTGCTCTTCCTTCTGTTGTTTTTTCCTATGCTATGATTGGAACATGCAAAACTTGAAGATCTTTTTTTTGTTATGCTTGGAATTAATCAATGATTTATCATATATGCATAATTGGATTATTGTCCAACCCACTAGCTATTATTGTCATTATCCTTGGCCGAATTGGATTAAGGTGACTAAGCATCCGCTCTTGATCGATTTCCACGAATGTCACTTATTTGGATTGGCTTGTGGTGGGGAGCTATTCATTATCTATCCCTTCCTTTATTTATATATGCTTATGGGTGGACTCTTGGCCAGCTTGTTGGTATTAACTGCCTTATTTGTTGGCTGAACTGGATTAACACTCTTCATACTGCCCTTGGGGTTTTGGAATTTTTGTTCAGCAAGTCTCTATTGAAGTTTCTTATTGCCTAGTGGACTTTGTTTTGAACCCCCTTATTGGTTTATTTTATGCTTATCTTCAGAATTCATTGGTCTACCTTTTTTGCTGCCATTTTCTCCATCTTTTTTTAGTCAAACTTGTATCTATTGCACTGTTTACACTGGATGAGTGGCATTATGGCAAGCTAGCTAGTTTTTTCTATTTTGGTTGTCTCTTATTTTGGAGATTTAGTGTCTTGTTTTATCAGGACACCTCTGTTGGCTCCATCTTTGTTGGGTGTAGGATTTCTAGATCTCATGCTCTGCAAGCTGTTTCTGACATTACTGTCCTGATGGTGATTATTTTTGGTGATTTCTGTCTGAGTTGCTGCCTTCAAGATAATTGTTTTTATGCTCTATATATTTGGTTATCTACTATTTCCATGTCTACTCTGATTGTGGAGTTTTATGGTCAATTTGCTGTCCCTTCCTGTCTTGGAAGTTGCTGTCTTAACTGTTGCTGTCTTGGCTGGTTTTTGCCTTGGCTATCCGTTGTCTTCTTTTTTCTGGATTCTAATGTTGATATTCATTTTAATCCACTTGTTGATTTTTCTTATGGTGGGTTCCAATGTTGCATTACTTATTTTGCTGTTGGGGTTGGCTATCTGATTGCCCGTGCTATTTATGTCTGGGTTGCTGTTCATCTCCTGATTTTTGTGATCGGCATTACCTACTGTTGTCTCTATTCCCATCTTGGTTCAGATAGGTTTGTTGATCTTATACTGCCACGATAGTATGGTATTATATGCCTTTTCTTTGTCTTGTTCTCTTGTTTGTTTGTTGATGGATTATGATTATGGCCACGAATCTTTTCTGCTTGTCTTTCTTGGTGCTATTTTTGGTTGGTTGTAGCCCATTCCCTGTGTTGAGCTATGCTGCCTTTCTTTACAATTGCCCTTCTCCAATTACTGATATGGACATTAAAAAGGGGGTTGTTTCCACATACGAAAGTTTCATTTACATATCATATGATTGGGATGGTGTTAATTATAGGCTCATTGACTTGATTAGCGAGGATTTCAAAGTTGTCTCCTCTGCAATTTTCTTGTGGAGGGATTATATCTTGGTTTGCTTTCTTTCTTGGATACATGAGGTTTTGGCTAAGATAGCTCATTCTCTTATGTATATGTATTCTCATGTCAGGATGACTATATTGATGATATTTTTCTTGAATGGGATACCTTATCATTCAGCCTCTCTCTATTTTAGATATGATTTTGTTTAGGTTTGCAGGTAATAAAGCTCACAAAACTATCAACAACTGGGTGCTACCTTCACATAGGTTTATTGGCTATGATGGCTGTGATGATCACACTCCATTTTGGTTTGGTAGTAGCTCATGTGATGTAACCCTTCTGCAAAAGTTTGGATGCTCATACTTGCATCTGCCCCAACTTGGCGTGACTGAGCCTGAGCCTTCTCTATCACAATTCCTTACTATCATTCTCATATTATATTGTTTTCATCTATCCTTTTGTCTGTATTACCTTAATTATTCTAATCTCTCTCACATTACAACTTTGCAGGTGATTCTCGCTTCTTCTTTTGCAGGTTTGCACCATACTATCATCCATTCCCACATCCTCCAGAGCATTGGCCTTAATCTTCCTTTAGCTTATTATGTTAATCATCTTATATATTTTGATTGCTTTAATGCCTTCTTTTGCTTTTGGATGTACTTAGATAGGGATTTACTCCTTAGAGGGATTGTAGCTCTTTGAGCGGTTTAGTTTATACCCTTTAAGGACCTCGTAACCCTCTTTTTGTGGCAATAAAATACCCCTACATGGGGTTTCCCAAAAAAAAAAAAAAAACCCTAGACCCTAAACCTTAAACCCTAACCCTATACCCTAAATAATAAAACCCTAAACCCTAAACCATAAAACCTAAAACCCTAAGCCTAAAGTAAATAAAACCTAAAAATAAAATAAATAAATAAACCTAAACCTAAAAAAAATAAAAATATAAAATAAAATAAAAACCTAAATTAAAACCTAAACTTAAACCTAAAAATAAAATATAATAAAAAATAAATATAAAATAAAATAAAATAAATAAAAACCTAAACTAAACTAAAAAATAATATAAACTTATGAATAAAAGATCTAAATAAAATAAAAGCTAAATGTAAAATAAAAAATAAAAAAAACTAAATAAAAACCTAAACCTAGAAAATAAACCTAAAAATAAAACCTAGAAATAAAAAAAATTAAACCTAAACACTAAGCTAAAAATAACAACTAAGCCAAAAAATAAAAATTAAATAAACATAATAAAATAAACCTAAACCTAAACTAAAATAAAGTAAACTAAAACAAATAAAAGCTAAACAAAAAATATACAAATAAACCCAAAAACCCCACAGAAGCTAAAACCTAATCCTAAAATAAAATAAAATAAACTAAAGTAAATTTAAACTAAAAAATAAAACCTAATAATAAACCTAAAATAAAAACTTAAAACCTAAACCCTAAACCCTAAAAAGCTAAAAACCTAATCCTAAAAAAAATAAAACCTAAAAATAAAATGAATGAAAAACAAAACTAAGATAATTGAACCTAAACCTAAAATAAAAATTATATTAACTAAAATCTAAACTAAGTTAAACTATACTAAAATAAATAAAACCTAAACCTAAACCTAAACCTAAACCTAAACCTAAACAAAATAAAATAACATAAACTAAAAATAAACTTAAACCTTAACTAAAAACTAATACCTAGAAATAAGCCTAAAATAAAAAACCTAAACCTAAATAAAAAAAATAAACCTAAACCTAAAAATAAAATAAAATAAAACTAAACTAAAAATAAACTTAAACTTAAACAACCTAATTAATATAAAATAAATAAACTTAAAATAAATAAACAAAACTAAATAAAAATAAAAATAAAAATAAACCTAAACATAAATAAAAAATAAACTAAATGAACTAATTAAACCTAAACCTACGAGTTTACTTAATTTAAAAATAAAAAATAAAAAATAAAGAAATAGAAACAAATAAGAAAACCCTAAACCCTACCCAACCCAACCCTAAACCCTAAAAACAGACCCTAAACCCTAAACCCTAAACCCTAAATCTACACCTAAACCCTAAAAGCTAAACCCCACCTAAAACCCCAAAATCTACAACCCTAAACCCTAAAACCTAACTGATTCCTAAACCCTAAAGACCCTAATAAAAAAAACCTAAAACCTAAATCTAAACTCAATAAACCTAAAATAAATTAAATAAACAAAATAAAAATAAAAAAAAAAATAAAAAAACCTAAACTAAAACCTAAACCTAAAATAAAAATAAAATAAACAAAACTTAAATTTAACTAAAATAAAATAAACCTAAATTAAAAAATAAAATAAAACTAAACAAAAATTAATTAAATAAACCTAAAAAGAAAATAAAATAAAACCTAAACTTAAAAATAAAGAAAAAAAAAATAAAACCTAAAAAAAACCTAAAAAACCTATAAAGATAAAATAAAACAAAATAAAATAAACCTAAAACTAAAATAAAATAAACTAAACTAAATAAAAAAACCTAAACCTAAACCTAAAATAAACTAAACCTAAACCTAAAATAAACTATAGCTAAACCTAAACCTAAACTAAATAAAATAAAATAAACTAACAATAAACCTAAACCTAAACTAAAAATGAAACCTAAAAATAAACCTAAATCTAAAATAAAATAAAAAACATGACCAAAAATAAAATTAAACCTAAACCTAAAAATAAAATAAAAATAACACTTAACAAAAAAATAAACCTAAACCTAAACCTAAATCAAAAAATAAACTAAAATAAAAAACCTAAACTAAAATAAATAAACCCAAAATAAAAAAAACTAAACTAAATAAAAATAAAAAAATAAATCTAAATAAAAATAAAAAAATAAAAAATAAACTAAATAAGCTTAAACCTACCAGTTTACTTAATTTTAAAAAATAAAAAATACCCTAAACCCTAAATCCAAAACCATAAGCCTTAAACCCAAAACCTAAAAACCACACCCTAAACCCTAAACCTAAACCTAAACCCAAAACCTGACCCTAAACCCTAAACCCTACCTAAACCTAAACAAACCCTAATTCTAAACCCAGACCCTAAAGTTTAAACGTAATGCCTAAACCTACCACAACTTAAACCTAAACCCTAAACCCCCAAACCCTAAATTTAAACTAATAAACTAAATAAATTTAAAATAAAAAACCTTAAAACCTAAACCTAAACCTAAACCTAAACCTAAACCCTAAGAACAGGAAAAACCTTGAAGGCATGAACATCACCATCAACCAAGGTCAATCTAGATTTGGCGGTGGAGGCGAAGGCAGAGGTGTCAATTATCGTAGTGTTGGTGGGGGATCTGGAGGTGCTGGTGGATTTGGAGGTGGTGGTCGGAGTCGTGGTGATTATGGAAAAGGGAGGAGCGAGGGAGGTTACAACTGTGGTGGTGGAGGAGGGAGAGATCAGGGATTTAATAGTGGATCCTGCTACTCGAGAGGCTGGGTTGGTTTTGATGGAAACTAGAGAAACTAAAGAACAGTCGATCCAATCTACTGCATATGAAACTATGTCTTTACATTAGAGATGGTTCTAGATATCTTCAATTTTTTATTTGCTCTATCCATGCTCATTTTTGATCTATGTCGTCGCTTGTGTCTCAGAAAACTTGGTGTGATACTTGGTTGATAAAATCAAAAAGAAGAAATGTTGAATCTGAATTTATTCTCAATTAAAAAAAACCTAAAATCCTAAAACCTAAACTAAAACCTAAAACCTAAACTTAAAACCTAAACCCTAAACCCTAAACCCTAAACCCTAAACCCTAAAATGCTAAAAACCTAAACCTGAACTAAATAAAACCTAAAAATAAAATAAAAAAAACTAAACCCAAAATAAGAATAAGGTAAATAAAATAAAAAATATAAACTAAAACCTAAACCTAAACCTAAAATAAAAAAAACTAAACTAAAGTAAAATAAATAAAAACTTAAACTAAACTAAAAATAAAAACCTAAATAAAATTCAAACTAAACCTAAAATAAAGAATCAAATAAACATAACAGAAAATAAATTAAAAACTAAATAAAAACCAAAACCTAAATAATAAACCAAAAAAATAAAACCTAAAAATAAATTAAAAATGAAATGTAAACCCTAAACTAAAAAAAGCCTAAACCTATAATAAAAATAAACTAAACCTAATTGTAGACTAAAATAAATAAAACCTAATCCTAAACCTAAAATAAACTAAACCTAAACCTAAACCTAAACCTAAACCTAAACTAAATATGATAAAATAAACTAAAAATATAACTAATCCTAAACTAAAAAATAAAACATAAAAATAAGCCTAATATAAAAACCTAATACCTACACCTAAAAAAATAAAAGAAAAACCAAAACCAAAACCTAAAAATAAAAAATAAAACCTAAACTAAAAAAAATAAAAATAAAACTAAACAAAAAATAAACCTAAACCTAAACCTAAACCTAAAAAATAAAATAAAATAAAAAACATAAAATAAATAAACTAAACTAAATATAAATATAAACAAAGCTAAATAAAAATAAAATATAAAATAAATAAAAAATAAAATAAATAAACCAAAAGCTACCAATTTACTTAATTAATAAAATAAAATAAATAAAAAAATTGTAACCCTAAACCCTAAACCCTAAGCCATAAAACACTAAATCCTAAAACCTAAAAAAAATAAAAATAAAAAATCAAAGCCAAACCCCCCTCCTTTCCCATGAGCGCTCTCTTCTCTCTGGAAATTTCTAAATCCCTCTTGGTGGCACATCCCCGACTAGGGATCTCTACAATTTTGGCTTCAATTTTGATCAAATTATAAGGCTTGATCGGCATTTGGCTGATTGTGTGATGCTCCTCCCTTAATAATGGCTGGGGTGAGTTCAATTTCTTTAGCTCCACCTCAAATTTTGGATGCTTCATCTAGGGTATTCAACATTTTGGGGATTGGCAGCCCTAATGCTTCATCTTCTACTAAATCATTTAAGGAAGAGCTCTTTCGTAAGGCATCTCACTCTATTGAATCGACTAATCTTATTTTGACTTCTTTTCATTAATTATCGGCCATTATGAGCTCTGATGTGGATGTTGAATTGTTCACAAAACCATTTGAATTCTCTCTCGTAAAAAAATTTGCTTTACATCATCCGAATTTTGATGAGATCTGCACCTTTTATTTTCATAATCTTAAGCTAATTGGTGCCTTTTAAATTAGTCTTATTAACCCTCGGCATATTTTGATTCAACTTTCTAATGATCTGGATTATCCATGTGTTTTTGCATGTCATTCTTACTTCATCTTTAATTGTCAAATGTTGTTACTGAAGTGGTCACCCCTTTTTGACATTAAGGAGGAATCTCATATTGTCCTTGTGTGGTTATCTCTTCCTAATATGCACATCCATTTTGTTACTCATCATGTTTGTTTTGCTATTGGGGCTCTTTTTGGTTGGCCTTTGCAACTTGAACAAGCTACCACTAAGTGATCTCACGCCTCTATGGCTCGGATCCTAGTGGAATTAGTCATAACTAAAAAATAACTTAAGGAAGTTTAGATTGGCTTTGAAAAATGTGGGTATTTATAAAAGGTTGAATTTGAGAATCTTTCAATTTTTTGTTCTTTCTGTAAAATCCATGGCCACGATCATTCAGAATGTTTTATTCTCCATCCCCATTTCAAAAAGTGAAATCCTCCCAAAGAAAATCTTGTTCCTAGTCATAAGCTGATCCCTACATATGTTCAAAAAAAAAGCCTAGATCCTAAGAATGGTTGATGGATGCTATTGAAGTTAATTCATTAAATATCAGGGTATTCCTGTTGAACTAATTTTTTCTCCTACTATTGATATGGCTTCGACAAATTTTCAGAATGAGAAGGATGAATTACCTCCTATCTCTTATTTAACATTGAATATTTCTAATGTAGAGAATAACAAATTTTCAAAATTATTGGATGATGATTCTATTAATTTTGATTCTATCCCCACATCTATGTTGGCTTTAATCGATGAAAATGAAGCTTTCAATGAGGATTTAAATGATGTCGAGCATGCTGAAAATATTTTTGATCTAGATTTAACTATTTATGATTTAAATGGTTTTAAATCATCACCATATCTCATTTTAAATCTTGATATTCATGTTAATCCTACTTCTCAAATTAATTTAGATTTGGAAGAGGGTGAATTTCCCTTTAAACACTTGGAGAACTCTCCTAAATTGGTGACCAATGTAACTAAATCTTACTCGAATGAAGATTCCATAGGAAAAGGAAATGGTTTTCAAACTTATCACACTAAAAAAGTATTAAAAATTACTCTCCCAAATTGTCCAAAAACACTAGATCGGCATCACTCCCTCTCTCTTTAATTTACCCTTGCTCACCCCTTTTATTTTTTATTATTCATAATTTTTTTTTTTTGGAATTTTAGAGGGATTGGTACCCTCTCTATTTGCAATCGTATTAGAAATATGGCATTTTGGAATAATTTCAATGAGGTTTCTATTATTGATGATTTTCAGCAAGTTGTTAATGCTCAAATCTCCTATGATGACTATTGTGTTTTGGGGTCTTTTGTTTATGCATCTTTTTATAAATCTGGTTGAAATCTCCTTTGGGATAATTTGAGAAATTTTGTTACCTCGGTCAACAAACCTTGGTTTATGGGTGGTGATTTTAACACTATTTTATTTTCTTTTGAACAGAGTGGTGGTTGCTCTCCCAATATTCATTGTATGGAAGATTTTTCCAGTATGATCCTTGATTACAATTTGGTTGATTTTGGCTTTAATGGTTATAATTACACTTGGCAAAACTCTAGACTTTGGCAAAGGTTGGATAGGATTTCTTTTAATACTCATTGGATGACTCAATGTCCTATTACTTCAATTGATCATTTAAGCAGAACCTTGTCTAATCATGCTCCTCTTCTAGTTTCTATTAAAGATAATTCTAATAGACTTAATAATTCCTCTCCTTTTAGATTCTAGAATATGTGGATTCAACATATTGATTTCCTTGATGTTGTAGCTAAAAATTGGAAAGCCCCTTTACATCCTGATAATTCGATTAGGGGATGAATAGACTTTGGTTTAAACTTAAAAGACTTAAACAAAATTTGGGTTGGTGGAACAAGGATTGTTTTAAAAACTTTTTTGTTAATATTAAAGACATGAAAAAGTTAGTTTGTGATCTTGAAATCTCTATTATGTCTGATCCTTCTATGCTTGCAGATTTGACAAAGGCTAAATATAAACTTGTCAGATTCCAAAATATGGAAGAAACTTATTGGCACCAAAAGGCTGCTAGTAAACATATTTTTGATGGTGATCTGAATACTAGCTATATCCATGCTTTGGTTAACAAAAGAGAGCCTTGAATTATATTCAAAAAATTTAGAATGAAAATGGAGATTGAATTATGGAAAAATTAATATTAAGGATACGATTATTAATTACTTTAGAAATATGCTTAACAAGTATTGCTCTTATGAAGTTATTTCTAAATCACACCTTATTCCTTCTATTATTAATAATAATGATAATGATTTGCCTACCATCGTGCCTATTGAAGATGAAATTTTTAAAGTTCTTAATAACATGATTATTTATTCTGTTGCTGGTCCATAGGGTTTCACTACTCAATTTTTTTCAGAAATGCTAGTTTATCATTACAAATGATTTGATTGAGGAAATGATTAATTTTTTTAATGGTAATCCTTTTCCGAGATATTTTTCTAGCACTTCTATTATTCTCACACCTGAAAAAGATAACACGAACTATTGGAGTGATTTTAGACCTATTAGTCATTGCACCTTTTTCAATAAGCTGATTTCCAAAATCCTTACCAACAAACTTAGTCCTTTACTCAATAGAATTATCTCTCTAAAGCAAACTAGTTTTGTTAGAGGTAGATCTATTTTTGACAATATTTTACTTGCCCAAGAATTAATTCATGATCTAGATGCCAAGACTAGAGGGGGCAACATTCTTTTCAAATTATATATTACCAAAGCTTTTGATAACATCTCTTGAGATTTCATTTTCCATATTCTAAATTTATATAGGTTTTCTAAAAAAAATAGTTTTCTTATTAAAAATTGTATTAATAATGCCTGTTTTTTGATTTTGCTTAATCGAGAAGCCTTGGGTTTCTTTCCATCTTTCCATGGCTTAAGATAAAGGGATCCCTTATCTCCAGCTTTATTTATTATTGCTATTAAGTACTTATCTAGGAGCATCGATGATATATTCCTAAATAACCCTAGTATGTACTACAGAACTCTTGGTGGTCTTCTTGTTTCCCATCTAGGTTTTTTCGATGATTTCATTATTTATTTGCAGTGCTTCCATTCATCACATCAAACATCTTAAGAATTTTAAAAATAAGTTTGGTAGAGAAGGTGGCCTTTCGACCAATAATAACAACATCTATTTTATCACTTTCTCTAGCATCTCCAATAATAAAATCAATAAAATCCTTTATATCACAAATTTTAAACATCAACCCTTGCCTCTTAAGTACTTGGGGGCTTCATTGTTTAAAGGCCCAAAACGTTTCCATCTCTTTGATGAGTTAATTCAAAAAAATTCAAATAAAATATATGTTTGCAAATTCCATTTATTATCCTTTTGTGGTAGGCTCACTTTCCTTAAAATCACTCTCAACTTTATGCCTCTTTATTTGATTCAAACTATTAAACCCACTAATGCTACTCTTATCAGAATTGATAGTTTGCTTAATAAATGTTTTTGGGGCTCCAATAATTCTACCAAAAGAATGCATTGGATATCTTGGCATAAATGTTGTGGTCCTTTTGGTGAAGGTGCTCTTGGTTGTAAACCTATTCATGAATCTATCACAGCTTTCTCTCATAAACTCTGGTGGAATTTTAGAAAGAATGATAGCCTTTGGGCTAATTTTATGATGAAAAAATATTATCAAGGTAAACACCCTCTTAACTATGCTTATAAAGTTGGTGACTCTCTAGTTTGGAAAAGGCTTTGTTCCATTAAATGGGTTGCTGAATCATTAATATCTTAGGGTATCTAGTCGAGTTCTTCCTTCTTTTGGCAAGACAATTGGATTGACAACGGTTCTATTGACACCCAATTATGTACCCACTCTACTACTGCTATCAATGTTAATTATTTTGGCTTAATAATGATTGGAATGAAAACAAACTTAAGAACTATATCCATATTTCTTTTTTGGACAACCATAGAAATATTCCCATTCCTTTTAACAAACTTGACCAAATTCTTTTTAAACTTTCACATAATGGTGATTTTGTTCTAAAAGAGTTTTGGAACTTTATTAGAGATAAATAGCACCATTCTAATGTTTTTATTAAATTTTGGAACAATATCATTCCCATTTCCTATTCAATTTTATCTTGGAGGATTTTGAATAACTATATTCTTGTGGGCTCTTTGCTCTAGACTAAAATATTTTACTTACCTTCAAAGTGCTATTGTTGCTTTCATACTGAAAATGTAAATCATGTCTTTGTAAATGGTGCTATTGCTTTTAAATTATGGTTTTCGTATGATGATTTATTTAATACCAATAATTTTTATGGTTCTATTTCTTTATATCAACTTCTTGAAGCCTATTTTAAAAAAACTGTGAAAGGTCATATAAAAGTTTTAATTGCTATTACCTTGATCTAGTTCATCTGGATGGATAGAAATGATGCTAAATATTGTGGTATTCCTATGAACCATAAAAGGATCCTAACTAGAACTAAAGAAAAAAATTCATGCTCTTTTTAATGCCAATCTTATTAGTAACATTCATTTTAGAGGTTACAAATTTGCGGCTAAAAACTTGGGTATCATTCTACCTAATCTTGACTCTCATAAAGGTGCAAGAATTATCCACTAGATCAAACTAAAAGATAATGTGATTAAAGTTAATACTAATGGTTCTATTGCTTCCAATTAATATGGTTGTGGTGGTACCTTAGGGATTCTGAAGGTACTATCATTTGTGCTTTTGGCTACCCTCTCAAAGCTGTTCGCTCTTTCTTTGAGCTTATGGCTTAATAAAGCAATTGAAATTTGTTTGAATAGAGGTTTCCTCAACATCTAGATTTAAGTTGATGCTCTCTTGCTTCTTGACATCTTTAATTCCAATACAAATGGGAATGCTAAATTATTTTATCTTATAAATCATAATAAAATTATGCTTTCTCAAGTTTGTTTTAGAATTTCCCGTGTCCTTTGTGAAGGTAATGCTTGTGCTAATTATTTAGCTAATTTTGGTGCCAACTTGACTATGTTGACTTTATTTGATAACAAAAATTTGCCTAAATTATTAAGAGGTTTGGTTAATTTGGATAATACTGGATTGCCTTATCGAAAATAATAAATTCTTAGATTGGTTTTATCGTTGATTTTTTATGCTTTTGTCTGGAAGGCTGCATCTAGGCACAAGTTGCCTCTCATCCACGATCACCATCCCACCAAGGTGAGGTAGTAGCACCACTTTACAACCAAAGAGAAGTCATTGCCCAATATTATACCAAAATCATTTAACAACACTACCCTTTTTTTAGATTCAATTGTCCACTCAAAGCACCAATGCTCATGTGCTCACAATAGGCCATACTTAGGGCTACCGAATTGACATCTTGCAAGGATTCTGACCCACCAGGTTTGTAGCATCCGTTCAGCCATAAAATGGTGCATCCCTATGTCAACCAGAGCTAACACATCATTCACATTAAGCAAAACCTTAATGTATGAGATGAGAGGACCCCGTATGGATGAAATTTAAAAATTATAAAGGATTTACTCTTATTGGGATATCTGAGTCAGATTCCACTTCCTTTGTTCGGCAACTAAGGCACAATTTCTCTTATAAATTCTTAAATTATTAAGAGGTTTGGTTAATTTGGATAATACTGGATTGCCTTATCTCAATTTATAAAATTTTAGATTGGTTTTATCGTTGATTTTTTATGCCTTTCTCTGGAAGGCTGCATCTAGGCACAAGTTGCCTCTCATCCACGATCACCATCGCACCAAGGTGAGGTAGTAGAACCACTTTACAGCCACAAAGAAGTCATTGCCCAATATGATACCAAAATCATTTAACAACACTGCCCTTTTTTAGATTCAATTGTCCGCTCAAAGCACCAATGCTCATGTGCTCACCATAAGCCATACCTAGGGCTACCAAATTGACATCTTGCATGGATTCTGACCCACCAGGTCTGTAACATCCATTCAGCCATAAATTTGTGCATCCCTATGTCAACCATAGATAGCACATCATTCCCATTAAGTAAAACCTTAATGTACGAGACGAGAGGACCCTGTATGGTTGACATTTAATAATTATAAAGGATTTACTCTTTTTGGGATCTCTGAGTCAGATTCCACTTCCTTTGTTTGGCAACTAAAGCATAACTTCTCTTATAAATTCTTAAGTTATTAAGAGGTTAGGTTAATTTGGATAATACTGGATTTCCTTATCTCAAATTATAAATTCTTAGATTGGTTTTATCATTGATTTTTTATGCCGTTTTCTAGAAGGCTGCATCTAGGCACAAGTTGCCTCTCATCCATGATCACCATCCCACCAAGGTGAGGTAGTAGCACCACTTTATAGCCACAAAGAAGTCATTGCCCAATATGATACCAAAATCATTTAACAACACTACCCTTTTTTTAGATTCAATTGTCTGCTGAAAGCACCAATGCTTATGTGCTCACCATAGGCCATACCTAGGGCTACCAAATTGACATCTTGCATGGATTTTGACCCACCAGGTCTGTAACATCCATTCAGCCATAAAATTTGCATCCCTATGTCAACCATAGCTAACACATCATTCTCATTAAGCAAAACCTTAATGTATGAGATGAGAGGACCCCATATGGATGACATTTAATAATTATAAAGGATTTACTCTTGTTGGGATCTTTGAGTTAGATTCCACTTCCTTTGTTCGGCAACTAAGGCACAACTTCTCTTATAAATTCTTAAATTATTAAGAGGTTTGGTTAATTTGGATATACTGGATTGCCTTATCTCAAATTATAAATTCTAACATTAGTTTTATCGTTGATTTTTTATGCCATTGTCTAGAAGGCTGCATCTAGGCACAAGTTGCCTCTCATCCACGATCACCATCCCACCAAGGTGAGGTAGTAGCACCACTTTACAGCCATAAAGAATTCATTGCCCACTATGATACCAAAATCATGTAACAACACTACCCTTTTTTAGATTCAATTGTCCGCTCAAAGCACCAATGCTCATGTGCACACCATAGACCATACCTAGGGCTATTGAATTGACATCTTGCATGGATTCTAACCCACCAGGTCTGTAACATCCATTCAGCCATAAAATTATGCATCCCTATGTCAACCATAGCAAACACATCATTTCCATTAAGAAAAACCTTAATGTATGAGATGAGAGAGCCCCGTATGGATGATATTTAATAATTATAAAGGATTTACTCTTGTTGGGATCTCTGAGTCATATTCCACTTCCTTTGTTTGGAAACTAAGGCACAACTTCTCTCACTTTGGATAGTCTTTTGCCCGATGGGGACCATTACAAATGAAAGAGCCAGAGTTTGTCTTTCCCTTGCTCTCTTGTCCATCCATTTTAGGCTTAACTTTGCCACCATGTTTCTCTTTCTTCCCTCATCTTATCCTTGTCCTTTGACTTGGGCTTACTGACATCAAATTCGAAAGACTTACCAAGCTTAAAAGAAACCAAACTATTCACAACATCCATGGATGAGGGCAAATCCTTCACACCCTAGCTCCTTAGTTTAATGCTCACCCATGATTGGAGACCTGAAATGAAATTAAAGAGCTTCTTCTCAGTGGACATATTATTTTCTTGATGTCAAGCATCAAGGAATTGAATTATTTCACATATTGCCTCACCGTGCCAGTATGCTTCAATTTCTTTAGTGAGTCTCTTGCAACCAATGTTGTCTTGCAAGGAAGGTATTGATCCTTCAATTGAATTCTTTCTTCCCATATTTCAATCATAAGATGGCTAACATGAGCATCATCCTCCATCCATCTTCTCCACCATAGTTTCTTGGCATCCCCGTTGAGATAAATGTTGTTGATTCTGACCTTTTCTTCCTTTAGAACATGAGTAGCCTTGAAGTACTCCTCCATATCCTAGAGGAAGTTCTCCAAGTCGTTGGCATTTTGAGTGCCACTGAATGATTTCGAATTTGGGATAGTAGAATCAAGAGCCTCTGTTCAATCTCCCTCGCATCTGCCACCTATATTCTACTTGGGTTCTTCCCAGGATATGCTATTCAACATATATTCCTTTATCAAAGCTTATATCTTTGACTTTGTATCTAGAAAAAAAGTCCTCTCATGATCTAGGGCTTTTTCTCTCTTTAGCTCAGCGCTAAGTCAAATGATGATCAGAAAGTCTATAATTAATGGGTAGGATTCCACTAATTTTATTTAGCTACTATCCCAACCCTCCCCTAAGACAAAGGAAGGCTCTTTCATGTAATGTAAGATTTCTTCAAGCATTGTACTACAATTCCTTTACTTCATATCTATGAATTTGAATCTCTATTACCATATACTTGAAAAGCTAAACTCTAGCTTAGCTTGCTAGCATGATGCCATCAAAGACTAGATTAGAGCCTGGAATGATCTTCTACTTGTTTGTTAGGAAATCTCACCTCATAATTGAATTTTATTTCCTTGGTCATCTTCAAAGGATCTCTTAAGAGTGAAACTCTCCTCTTCTTCCGCATCACTCTATTCTATTCTCTACTCTATACCAACTTCTGAAATAAGTTCTATAGCCAAGCTAATGGGATTGATCTCCTCTATTATTATCTTTCCTTTAAATATTTCTAACCTTACCTCAAAATAATGGCATTAAGCTTCCTTGGTCCCGACATTACTGACTAGGCTATAAAGAATATCGGAGGCAACCTTCACTCAGATCGACTACATTTACTTTAGAGATGGAACTGATAGCCATTTCCCCTGGGCCAAGTGAGGATGAAATTCATGCCTTTTTTTCATACCCTACCCACTAATACATATTTCCCTTACTCCAATAGATTCAAAGTTGGTAGACCTTTTGATTTGATAATTCCTACTGCTATGCTATAAAGACAAGAAAAGGCCATCTCTTCCTTAATGAATTTATGAAGGAACTAGAACTAATTTATTTTTTATTTCCATTCCAGAGTTCCTATGTGTTTTCATGCCCTTTTCTTAGTAACAAATATAATAAAAAAGGATAACGCCCACCATTAACTACTTCTTCTTCATTTATGAATTGAATAGTAATAGAAATAAATGTCCTGCCAAGATAGAGACAACATTTGCAACTTATTATCCTCTTGCCTAGCAGCCAAAGATGGACCCCACATAGGAAGACTGATTCATTTGGATTGACATGAGGGCCCAACTCCATTGCATTGACAAAATTTATGTGGTATATTTGAAGTAGTTGACCTCCTTGGTTCTCTCATGGTACAACCCTTTTTGTGCAGAGCCCCCTTTCTCCTCGATCCACAGAGACAAAATGTAGGACTTGTGCAAACAATTCATCACGAATAAAGGGTTTGCCTGGATCACTAACAATACTAAAACAAAGACTATAAGACTAATCTATAATCTAATTAGAAATAATTGAATAATTAGATTATTAGAATATATAGTAATAATCTAATAATACATAAAAAAGATAGAATAGAAAATAACTATCTTTTGTTTCCATTCCGCTTTCTCACTTACACAATATCGATCATCATAGATTTCAACACAACATAGGTCATCGAAAGGATCTTGGATGACTCAACAAAGCATGAAAGCTAGGATCCTTCAGAAAATGGATTCTTATTTGAAGAGTGCATAACTAAATTGATAAGCTCATATTAACCCATCCTTTTCTGATCCAATTTGGGATTTTCCTTAAGAGGTATTGTGAAGAAATTGGAATGTCAGAATAACGATTCATACAGAAGAAAAGGTTATTGATGTTCTCTATGATTCAAACACTATACCTATAGGATATAGAGATAATGGAGGAGAAAAACCTGAAGATTTCACATAGTGCTTTTGATCTAACTAGAAAAAAAAGAAGATAGAAGGGCCCAATTCCAAATGAACAAATTCAAACTCAAAAATAATCATTTCGGTTCTTAAAGAATGAGGGGAAAAGGGATTGATCAAGAAAGATCTTCTCTTCTTCTTATAATTAGAAGATTGTGATTTGATCCACATAAGTATTGTAAAAAGAAGAATCTTCTCCTTTGATCATAAATAAAATGTGTTCAATTATAACATGAAAACGTGAATAAATTTGTTTGAGTTACTCTTTGGGATGGAGTAGAAGAAGGGAGGAGATTCTCAAATGAAGACAATGATCCAATTACTTCAAAAGAACTAAATCAGGAGTTGTATGAGGTGAAAATCTCATGTATGGTTCTATAGAGTGATAGTAAGGGTGACATATTTGTCAACTTTTCCACTATCACCCCCAAAAACTAAACTTTTCCTTAAGTTGCTAGAGTATGATTTACCTTTGGATTTGAAATCACTGCTTTTATACTTAGTATTGGCCATAATTCACATGAACATTCTGTAGTCTTAGTAATAGAAGGAAGAGTTAAGGATTTACCCCGTGTGAGATATCATATTGTTCAAGGAACCCTAGAAGTTGTCAGAGTAAAGGATCACCAATAAGGGAGTTCTAGTTCATTGTAGATTCTTATCCAAGACTTATTTCATTTGATGATGCCATGTGAATCATTAGAAACATGTGAAGTACATGGCTAACCAATAACAAAAATTTTAGAAGGGGACTAGAGCAGGCTACCATGAGACAAAAGATCTTCTTTCTAAAGAGATTCTATTTGAAACCACTATATGTTCAAGGTTCAATATTGGAAGAATTTTAGAGGTTTCCCCTTCCTTTGTCCATGTCAACAAATCAAAAATACCTTGACTTTTCATAACAAGCCCTATCTAATAGAAATGATTCAAAGCACTTCTTTTTCCATTACACTATTCCAAAAACCCAAGGACTCGATCATATGGATATGTAAAATACAGGATTTTAAATCCTAATAGGAAAAGGAGGGAAATGAATACTCAATTGAAAGTGAAAGTGAGTAAATAGAATTTCATACTTGATCTCATAGATACATGGATTCTGAAATTGATGAAAGTCATATGTATAACTTGGAGGGATATTTTTCATATCTTTTGAAATCCACCCTACAATGTGGGATCAAAAAAAGTCAAAAGAAGTGATTCATTTTATCCCTTATAAAAAAAATTGATTCTTGTACTAGATAACTACAAATGACTTTATCAATTAGAATTCTTATGTCACTTCGCTCTTATAACCTAGATTCAAGGGGAAGATTGTCACAGGGAAATAAGGTTCCATAGTTAAGGCTAAGATAGACCAATTGTTTACTTTGTGATAGGCTTAGCTCAACATTTTCAAGCCATACTCTACCCAAATGGATTTGAAACCCACCTAGTGCTTATATATCAAAAATCTAAGGTTTGAAATTGGTAATAGAATTTGGTAACCAATCTCTTTCCTGGCAAGAAGAGAAAATCCTTCAGGCAAGTTTAGCTATAATTGGAAAAGGGATGGACCATAAACTTTGCGCTATATTTTGCTCTTTCTACACGCTTAGCTTTGTTTTCTCTCTTTCTCCGAATACAAGAAAGGAAAGCCTTGTTATAGGTGCGTACATATGTAAATGAACTTGTGAGAACTATCTAGCTGATTTCTATGGGATGAGGTTGCCCGACTTATAGAGGTCTCATAGGTATAGTCAAGGTGCGACTTTTCTAACCTTAAACCCTTATTTTGATTCATATCTAACTTTCAACCCTCAACTAATGACATAATCGAGTTTCTTAATCGATCTTCCTTTTATCGGGTGAGATATCTGCCTTCTATAAAATGATTCCTGCTTTCATTAGGGCTTCTTCATCTGCCAGTTTTCACTAACTACATACATACTTTTATGTCAACCCATTTCATCCATACCTTACCTAACATAACTCAGCCAGTCGGTTGGGGAGGGGAAGTCTGATTGCATGATCGTTCCTAGGCCACTTGAGTTGTGATAAAAAATCAATATAGGATCCATATTCTAAAGCATATTGGTTCAAGTGGATCAAACTTTTCCAAAGAAAACTTTACTTTGTGTTAGAACTCAGACTTTGGTATGCGTCTAACTTCTCGGTGAGTTGGCTAACCATGGCCCACCTAAAAAAAAAATGAAAACTACACATATATTTTGATCAGTTTATTCATGGAGAGAAAACTAAAATGTACTTTTGAAAATACCTATCTGGTTATAAGTTCCCCAAAACTTTGATTTCATCGCTAGAGCTTACCTTCTTTTAAAGCAGAGTTAGAATCCTGCTTTCAAATTGAGGGTGAATCTCTTTGGATGAAATCATGTTCCTTAATTAAAAGATAGAACTTTCAAAATAGAATTCTAATTTGTAGGACTTCACTTCAATTTCAATATTGATTTGTATAAATTAATACTTTACTTGTGAAAGGAAAACTCAAAGAAAAAGAGAGTAAAGTAAAGGTGCTAGAGAAACTAGTCATTATTTCACATAATTTCTTTCTTCCTACTTCTAGTCACTTCAAAGGGTCCCACACTTGCTTCCTTTGGGTAATAGAAGAGTTCATATGCCAAGCCTCTTTCTTACACTTACATCACTACCTCCATTCAATTCTCCTTAAATCCCCAAGTCTGGAAGCGATAGCACCATCATCATTCTAGGCTTACTTCTCCAACGCCTCACACCTTAAAGAGATTTCACTTGCAATAACATTCAATTCCTCTATGCTCCTATGTGAAGCAAACTGACACTAGAGCTGAGACTGGAAATTCAAATTTTATTCCTGAGGATATGGTAAGTTAGTTAGTTTTTCTTTGATTGGTATGTATTATGCCGCATCAAGCTAACAATAGTTAAGCTCTTCCTCATTCCTATCTGCCATTGTGGATATTATCAAGAAGTCCAAGGTGCATAAGCACTCCTCAACACTAGTAGCCTTGTTCCTCATCTTCTTGTTTGATAATCTCTTGTTCTCTTCCTTCCCCACCTTGAGTCCTCCTTCTAGGCCAGTACTTACCTCTCTATGGAACCTATCTGATCCATCTCCAAAGAGATCTCCTTAGTGATGACAGACGATGAACTAGAAATAAAGTCCAATCCATCTTTTGACCATCTCTCAACTGAGTGGAAAACTTTTAAGCTTGGAATCATACTGAATCTGATCCAGCGTAGAAATTCTCATTCATTTGAGCACGACCAAGTAGGTCTCTAGCATACTTCTCTTGATATGGAGTTTTTTAAAAGTACAAAAATCAAGATCCAATTCACTAGTCTTCCCAGGATCTAGATGTTATGAACATAAAAATAGGGCCTTTAGATTCTTATCTCGGTAAAATAGCTATTAAACTTTCATTTTATAGTTTTTATTTTTGCATTACTACACTTTTGAAGCCCCACACCTGGCAGGTTCTAGCAGAAAGTCTCACATCTTCAAATCCAGATTTAGGCAATTTAGTGTCTCCCTATTATGTTCATAGCATAGTCAATTCTGAGATAACCATGAAAGTCAAGTATAAGAGAGTAGCTAACACATGAGTCGGAGGAGCAAGACCTCACACTAAACACCTACCCAATATATCATTTATTGATACCAAATTTCCATACAATAATAAGAATTTGATATAAAATTTTTTTTATTGATACATTTTGTTGATAAATGATTGAAATTTATTTTTATAACTCACCTTTCAATTAGTCACTCCTAAAAAGCTGTGTCAAGTTTGAGAAGTACTTACACCAAGCTTGTACCAACTTCGCTAGATGATTTTAGTCTTTAAGGCTAGACTCTATTGGGCACTAGCTTATCATAAACAAACAACAAACTTGATTTAGCAGAACTAAATAATTATTATATACAAAATTGCGTATAGAAAGAAACTAAAAGGAGAGGTGAGCTTGCTATGCTCAACTAAAATGAGAGGTGAGCTTGCTATACTCTATTGAAAGAAGAGGTGAGCTTACTATACTCGACTGAAAGGAGTGCTAAGTGAGTAAAGCCTAGAAGATGGCCCTATCGAAGAAAGTGGGTCTCATTCTTTTTGGGAATTTCATAGTATTCTAATAACCTAGATAACCTTTCTTATATTCCATTCCTTTGAATCTATGATTGCTGGACTTTTTTTCACATTTCTATTTAGGTGAATCGTATCAAAACACCGTCACACATACAAAATTGCTATTTCCTTTCTCCGTATTGGCATACAACTCTTCTCTTCATCCCTCAATCTCCTTCAAATGGAAGGTGTGAATCATTGTATTTAGATCAGTTCAAAAGTCTTTTTGTCAATGAGTCAGACTTCTCAAACTTTAGATACCTTATTTTAGGACCTTTTCTATAGTTTCATCTTGGATTTCTCCCAATGCCTAGAAAATGAAAGGGTGGCTAACTATTTCATCAACTTGTCATACCTGAATTTGAACCATGCATTACTTTAAATTTTTTCTTGAAGGTGTTTGTCCTTAATGGATTCTTATTTGATGTCGTCACTACCAGCACATAATATGGAAAACCCACCTATCTATTAACAACCTCAGTATAGGAAACATGTACTTGATAGTGATCTTCTTCAATGTCCATGCACACATCACATATGCCATGACGATCTTTTGTGCCACGATGGTCTACTGCTTACTTTATATGGGTGAGACACTTCCTTATAGAAAATTGATCTAGGGGAATGTTATCGGGAGTGCTTTCACTGCTCTCATCATCTTGTGTTGTCAACGGTGCAGTTTCCACCTTCTTTCTTAGCTTCTCATCTAGGTGATCATTAGATTTCGCTTATGCTCGTTACTGCTCTTTCTAGAAAAGAAAGGTAAACCTCAGCGCAGACTCCATGACTAATAACCATAAAACTAAAATTGAAAATTATAACCTATTAGCAAAGTAAAAACATTCCCATATGAGTAACTAATAAACCCATAATTTAGTATAATGACCGGTTCAAAAACCTCCTCTATCTAATAAAACCCTGATTGAATCATAATGACTCATTTTGATTTTGACTCTATCTCTAGGTAGTTTAACTCCAGGGAACTAATAGAGGAAGAGTTCTATAATTCACTTATCCTCTCTATTTTAAAGATAGTAAGTCTAAGAGAAGCCAGGAGAATCACCATATATAACAACAAATTTCTCCTATTATAGTAGAGCTTCTAGATCTATCATTATACCACGAGAAGTAGAAAGAACTATAATTCCCATTCCACATAAAATCTTATTGAACAACTGGTTGTTTAGTCGTCTTCTCAAAAGATTTATGTCTATAGCCATGACAATGGGGCATGGTTTGGTAATATCCCAATTTATCCACTCATAGTAGAGAAAAGAATCTCATTCACTTCAAAATCCCAAATTATTTAATTAGGAGTCAGTACACAGATTTCAAGACATTTCTTCAATTTATCTCCTCTTCTAAGTTCATAGCTTTCACGGTAGCATCATTGATGTTACCTACCAAAGAAAATACCTGCTCAAGAAGACCATTTAATTCTCTTGAAAGGATGAATTGAAACCCCTGAATTATTTCTACAAGACCAACATATTTCTTTCGAGAACCAGTAAAGACTTATGCCACAAAGAAAGGTTGTGATAAGAAATGCTCAATCTTGCATGCTCTTGCTATAGTGAATTCTTTGATTGTTCATCTAACCTTAGCATCCTATAGTTACTTAGAATCCAATCTCCACATAATTACCAATTTTGGTAGGAAGAATGACAATGGTTTGAACCAGGTGGCAAAGGGCATAAAACATAGAAATCTAAGTCGGTCACCAAAGTAGGGGACCAAAGCTAGAAATTTGAAAGCAGGGTCAAGTATAAAGACAAACAAGCATATTCATAGTGGTTGTTGAGGCACGGAGGATTATTTTTCTATGGACTGATTAGCTTTTAGGGCCATAACTATAGAGCAAACCGTGAGTGGCAAACCTTAACTTACCTTAGCTCAATGAGGTACCAATCTAGTTAGACTACCACCCATAAAATAAACTTAGCGGAAGACTTCTGGGATCAACCCATCTAGTCCATCAGGAAGGGTGATGAGAGGAATAGATGGTCGAACCTATGCTCCACTTCAAGGTCACTAAGGAAAGGAGAGGGAATAGTTTGCTTATAGGTGCCCGAGCTGAGACATCATTTGTTTCTCCTTCTTTTGTTGCTGGTGAGGGACAATCGACCAATCCTTGGAATCATATTGATTAATATGTATATGGATAAATAGATAGAAACTCTTCCTCTTGATGATGAGGTACATAAAGAGAATCATCTTTCATTAAAATATCTGATTCAACGACAAGAGATAAAGAGACCATGGGTACAAAAAGGATCAGATCGAAGGGAGAACCCCCCATCCTAAACGGTCATTAAACCAGCAGTCAAAGACATGATAGATTCTCCCATTTCACTATCTAGCCAATCAAGCATATGGTTTTGAAGTCAGTCTGGAAGAAACGGTTAAGTTAGTTGGTCTCGAGGCTTCTACAACCATATTTAGGAATGATATTAAAAAAAGGGTTAGATTCATATGCTTACGGATGTTCCGGTCAAGTAACTATCAAACCACCCAATGGAGAATTCAACCAAGCAGGGTAGGTCATCTGGCTCCTTCCCATTTATCTAACCAAGTCCCCAGAAAGAGTTTAAAGACAGACATTGGTATGTGAGTTCATCTCTTTCTCTAAAGGTTTTCAAGTGTGCAATCCTACAAGTTAAATTTTAGTAAGGCAAGTATGATTTTGATCTTCAACATCAATGCGAAATGAAATCACGAGTGAGCTACTCCATGAAAATGCTCAATGGTAGGGATCTAAATAGACCTTATTACTCATTCCATGGGTGTGGGACTAGTGCAATCATTCCTTTCTTCACAACACCTTCTTCTTATTCATCACTAGGAGTTGATTCAATTGCTAAAAAGGCATTTCCTCCAATAGCTTCTTATTCCACAACCTAAAGCCCTTTAAGATAGGTGTTTTGTACCAGCTTGACTCTTTCAAGTGTCTAGCTTACGAAAAGCCTAGACAAAAGATTGCTTTTTTCACTCTATAAAGGAATTAGCATAACATACATGACTTGGACAAGCAAGATAACTCTGAATCACTCATCCTCTTGACTATAAAGCAACTATCACGTTGAAATTGCTATCCTGATGGGAATCATCGGCTGATGAAGGAAAGGTTGGATTACATGTGCTCTTCTTCTTAAGATAGTGTAATTTAACTTGACAACAACATGGGTGTGGGAGGAAGAAACCTACAAACAATCTTTCATTCTGGTTCTCCGAGGTGTGATTCTGGGTCCAGGCCAATGAACATCATGAGATTACTTAAATCTTTTCTCGATGTGAAGAATATCTATGTTTCATTAATCTCTTTCTCTTCCTATTAATTCATATCTGAAGTATGTCACTTTTGGATAGCTAGATTTAATAGCAGCCTACTATGGGCTTCTTATACGGTAGCAAAGGAAAGCCCTTACGAATTGGAAGGAAAAATGGACAGCACTAAGCCTGACTAAAATGAAAGCCAGTAGTTCCTTTTCCTCATTGACAAGGGGATGAATTTTAGACCTAAAAGTAGTTATCTAAAATATTGATGCCACTTCTTTTGCTACCAACTTCTTTCAATCAAGAGGTTAAACTCAATCTATCTTTTTGGCTTATCAAACTACTCACCTGGGGTGACTTGAAGGATATTTTGATTCAAGCTCTAAACTAATGCTAATTCTTATCTATATTATACCCTTATCAACATCTCCTTATGCAGATTCAGGTCATGAACACTCAATACTACTGGTTCTATCATACTCTATGATATGATATTTCTTTCTACTCTCAAGATACTAGCTTTCTAAAGGGTAGTGATAGATATAGTCACAGTACCACTAAAAGTGCAATAGTCCTTCAAGCAAGGGACTTGGGCAAATCCATCGAGACTATATCCATCACCAATGAAGCCATAATGTTAGTAGAAGAACCCTAGGTTAAGTAATCGTTCAGTGGTATAATGTTTGCATAGCCTGGTTCCTTCTAATACTACATTATTCCTTTCCTTAGTGCACCCTTTTCAATCTTATTATGCACACAGGTATCTTATTGCAAGAAAGAAAAGAGGGGGAGACAAAGGAGAAAATCTCAATGCAAAAGCTTTAGCTCTTGCTCCTCTTTCACCTACCCTAATCATTTGTCCTCACCATCAATCTTCTCCCTTATTGATTAGATGTTTCTGTTGCAAAATCAATTGGTTATGGTTGGATAATCAATCTTTTGCTTCTTTTTTTGCATATAATGTCCGAATCGGGCGAAAGAAGATGAGAAGATAACAAGTGCAACTAGCTCACTCCTCATGAATCAATTTTTACTCTTTCATTCTAGGGAACTAATAGAGGAAGAGTTCTATAATTCACTTCTCCTATCTATTTTACAAATAGTAAGTTTGAGAGAAGCCAGGAGAATCACCATATATAACAACCAATTTCCTCTAGTCTTTTGATCTATCATTTCACCTAGAGAAGTAGAAAGAACTATAATTCCAATTCCACCTAAAATCATATTGAACAATTGGTCATTTAGTCGTCTTCTCAAAAGACCTATGTCTATAGCAATGGCAATGGGGGCATGGTTTGGTAATATCCCAATTTTCCCACTCTTAGTAGAGAAATGAATCTCATTCACTTTAAAAATCCCAAATTATTCAATTAGAGTACACAAAGATTTCAAGTCATTTCTTCAATTTCTTTCTCTTCTAAGTTTATAGCTTTCATAGCATCATCGATGCTACCCACCATAGAAAAGACCAGCTCGAGAAGATCGTCTAATTCTCCAGAAAGGATGAAATGAAACCCCCTAATTATTTCTATGAGACCAACATATTTCCTTGGAGAACTAGTAAAGAATTTTGCCATAAAGAAAGGATGTGATAAGAAATGCTCAATCTTGTGTGCTCTTTCTACAGAGAATTCTTTGGATTGTTCATCCAACCCAAGCATCCTATAGCTACTTAGGATCCAATCTCCAATATAATTACCAATTTTGGCAAGAAAAATGACCATGGTTTGAACCAGGTGGCAAAGGGCGTAGAACATAGAAATCCAGAGTTAGCCAAGTCGGGTCACCGAAGTAGGGGAGCAAAGCTAGAAATTTGAAAGCAGGGTCAGGTATAAAGACAAGCAAGCATATTCATTGTCGTTATTGAGGCACAGAGGATTAGTTTGGTATGCACCTCATGACTCGATTAGCTTTTAAGGCCATAACTATAGAGCAAACTGTGGAGTGGCAAACCTTAACTTACCTTAGCTCAATGAGGTACCAATCTAGTTATACTTCCACCCACAAACCAAACTTAGTGGAGGAATTATGGGGTCGACCCATATCAAGAAGTGTGATGAGAGGAATAGAAGGTTGAATCCATGCTCCACTTCAAATTCACTAAGCAGAAGAGAGGGAATAGTTGGCTTATATGTACCCAGGCTAAGACATCATTCGTTTCTCCTCCTCTAAATATTGGTGAGGGTAAATCAACCAATCCTTGGAATCACATTTGTTGTTATGTATATGTATAGATAGATAGCGACTCTTCCTCTTGATGATGAGGTACAAAAAGAGAATCATCTTTTATTAGAATATCAGATTCAACAGGAAAAGATGAAGAGACCATGAATCACAGAAAGGATTGGATCTAGGGGAGAACCCCCAATCCTAATCTATCATTAAACCAGCAGTTGAAGACAGGCTAGATTCTTCCATTTCACTATCTAGCTAATCAAGTAGAATGTTTTAAAGTCATTTCAAAAGAATTGGTTAACTCAGTTGGTCCTGGGGCTTCTACAACCATATTTAGGAATGAGATTAAAAAAAGGTTATATTCATATGTTTAAGGAAGTCCTGGTCAAATAACTATCAATCCACCCAATAGAGAATTCAACCAAGGAGCGTAGGTCAATGATCTCCTTTCCAGATGTTTATCCAACCAAGTCCCTAGAAGGAATTTAAAGAGAGACATTGGTATGTGGGTTCATCTCTTTCTCTAAATATTTTTCAAGTGTGCAATCCTACAAGTTAAGTATTATCAAGGAAAGTAAGATTTTAATCTTCAACATAAATGTGAAATAAAACTACGAGCGGGCTACTCCATGAAAATGCTCAAAGGTGGAGATCTAAGTAGACATTATTACTCATTTTGTGGGTGTGGGACTAGTGTAATCATTCATTTCTTCACAACACCTTCTTCTTATTCATCACCAAGAGTTGATTTAATTGCTAAAAGTCATTTCCTCCAATAGTTTCTTATTCCACAACCTAAAGCTCTTTAAGACAGGTGCTTTCTACCAACTCAACTCTTTCGAGTATCTAGCTTACAGAAACCTTGGACCAAGGATTGCTCTTGCCACTCTATAGAGGAACTAGCATAACAAACATGACTTAGGAAAGCAAGTCAACTCTGAATCACTCATCCTCCTAACTACAAAGTAGTTGTCACTTTGAAATGGCTATCCTGATGGGAATCATCGGCTGATGAAGAAAAGGCTGGCTTACCTATGCTCTTCCTCTTAAGAAAGTGTAATTTAACCTAATTATAGTATTTGTGTGGGAGGAATAAACCTATAGACAATCTTTCGTATCAGTTCCCTGAGGTGTGGTTTTGGTTACAGGTTCATGGAGATCATGAGATTACCTAAATCTTTTCTCGGTGTGAAGAATGGCTATGTTTCATTAATCTCTTTATCTTCCTATTAATTCATTTCTGAAGTATGTCACATTTGGATAGCTATATTTAATAGCAGTCTACTCTTGGCTTCTTATTTGGTAGCATAGGAAAGCCCTTACAAAATAGAAGGAAAGATGGACGGCTATAAGCTTGACTGAAATGAAAGCCAGTAGTTCCTTTTCCTCATAGACTAGGGGATGAATCTCTAGACCTAAAATTAGTTATCTAAAACACTAATGCCACTTATTTTGCTATCAACATCTTTCAATCAAGAGGCTAAACTTGATCTACCTTTCCAGCTTGCCGAAATCCTCACCTAGGGTGACTGAAGGATCCAATTTATGTCTACATGGTATGTAAGTAGAAAAAATTCATGGGTCAAATCAATAATGGAAGGCAGACTTCCCTAAGAGGTGGTCATCCTCATATGTCAGATGTCCTTAATGAGCAATGGGTGAAGTTACCTAATTCAAGGATTAGAGCAATATGATTGCTTAATTTTTGAGAGTTAATTTATTTCTAATTGATTTTAAGTTGTTCCTTAGGGCTTTAGTTTATGTTTAAACTTATTATATTTAATTGGGTAGAAAAATTTGTTTTTCCTATAAGCCTACGTCTAGGCATTCATCAAAAAAAGTATAACATAGAAAGAAACCTAGAAAAGTAAGTTGATTCTATTATGCACTCAAAATAAATCAAGCTAATTTAATTAAAGAAAGGCCAATGTAGTCGGGTACCATTGTACACTATGGAAGAAATAAAAATGGGCAGCCGAGCTCTACCTTTATATTTCCCTACCTAAAACTACAAGTTTATATCTATGGGTCTTTTTTCTAGGATCATCTCCTTCTTCAAGAACCTCCATTAGGCTTCATAGGGGACCTTTGCACCTTCTCCTAGAATGGTTAGCTCCTGTTAATCCTAGACCCCATAGTTTTTAACCTAATTCTAAGCTCAAATTTATATTTTAAATTCAAAAATAAATCCTATGCCCAACAAAATTAATGTTAGGAAAATATAAATAGCATATAGTAATTATATTTTACAAACATATAAGCTTAGCATTAGTTGCTTACCAAGCCCACCTATCCTATGGGCTATGCTAAGAGACTATTTAGTACTTATAAATAAACAACGATTTTATAGATTTATTTATGACACCTGTCCTTTTAACATAGCCTCCTACAAAAGACAGGTTAGTTCTAAAAATAACATCCTACCGTCCAGTCTAAAATAATACAACACAAAATAATACAAATAATTCACATCATAACATCATAAAATATTATAGAAAATCACATAATGACCTAACCTAAGTCTAGGGTCTGTGACTTATTACTCTAGTGTGCGAAGAAAAGGGGTTTGTATGGATAGATTTTTTTAGTCCTTCTATTTAATTTAAGTTTTAATTTGAATTTTTGAAGTTTGCTTATTTTTATCTTTGGATGATTTCAATTCAAATGATTTAGTGATTTGCAATTTCATTTTCATTTTCATTTTAGGTACATTTTATATTAAAGTTATATTAGGTTTTCAAGAATGAAGAGTACGATAGCTTCCATTTTAGGTGGAACCCATTCCATTCAACATCTTAAGTCCTAATAGGATGATGTCTTTATTCTAAGGTAAAGATCCATCCTAAATATTTAACTAAAATCATAAGTATTTTAATTTATCATTTCTTTAAATTTAGAAGAATTGAATTAGTTTAATTTATTTCATTTTTTTTTAAATTTATTTATTCTATTTCAATTAGTGTTCTGTGTTATGATTTCTTTAAGGAATGTTTCTTTATCAATAATGTTTCAATTTAATTTGAATTAATTTTCACTTGAAGCTTAATTCATTTGTTATTATGATTTAGCTTCGGTTAATTCCTTTGGCTTAATATTGTGTTATTAATATTTCAAATTTTGTTTATTTACATTCAATCTTTTTTAATTTGAGTCATTATTCTTTTACTTTATACATTTGTTTTATAAATTATGATGATTTATATCTTTCCAAGTTTAAATTATTAGGTTTACTTTACTTGTACATTGGATTTATCTTACTTCTGTAACATAGATTGATTAGATTTTAATGTTTATGTTATTTGAATTCATCTTTAATTTAATGTTCATTTTTATTTATTGGTTTTATTATATTTAATTTAGGGTAAAACTATATTTGTCTAACTTCATTTTATTTTTTGATTTCTAATTGATTTTAAGTTTTACCTAAGGCTTTAGTTTATGTGAAGTTTCAATTTTATTTTATTTTTGTTTCAGTTGTTTAGATTTAAATTGGGTATAAAATTTAATTTTTCCTATGAGCTTATGTCCAGGCATTCATCTCAGAAAAACACAACAAAGAAAGAAACCTATAAAAATAGGTTTATTCTATTACACACCCAAAATAAATCAAACCTATTTAAATTTATAAAATAGGCCAATATGGCCTAATCATTATACTAAAAATGGCAAACAAGTAGCCAAGCCTTATATAGCTTGACTTAAAATTACAAGTCTAGATCTATGAGTCTTCTTTTACAAACAGTCTCCTTCTTCTTTTTTTTTTTTGAAACTTGCATATGCATTTAATAATAGTAAAGTAATACAAGAACTAGCAAAGGCTAGAGTCTAAAACAAGAAATAAATAGAAGCAAATTTATCATCCTCAAATAAAAACAAAAAAATAAGGTAAAATAACATCTAAAGACAATAATAAAGTCCTTGGGTAGTAGCACTTCATACCATTGAAGTCCAACATGTGAAACACTTGGTGGAAGGCTAGAAGAAAGCCAAGAGCTAAAGAGAAGACCAAAAGTCTTTTTATGGTCTTTAACTAAATTGACAACACTAATGTTGTTAATATGATGCCTTGTACTCATCCTAAGTCAACAAGCTTTACATAAGTTTCATTTAAAAACACCATTCCAATAACTGGATCACCTTGATGAAGTCACCAGATCATCCCTAAAAATAACTCCAATGCAAGCAAGAAAGTACCATCTACATTCACCTTTAGCCATCAAGAGTCAGAAAGAGTGATAAGTGGCTGGTGGAGCTCCCATTGAATAAGGTAGATGCATTTGTAAAGCCTCCAAAGTAGTAGAATGACCTTTGGTGTCCCATGTTTACCATGTGTCTTTGCATTCATTTCAAACTTGATATATCATCTTTGCAATTAAATGTGATGGTTTCAATGAAGAAATAGATCATGACATTGAAAGAGGGAGGTTAACTCCCAAGAGGACAAACCTCATGATAAGTAAGAGTAGGTAGTGAGGATATGATCCTCTTCAATCTCCATGCAAGATGAGTCTCCTCAAAAGTCCTAGATGGAGCCTTTGTTGGTAAGCATTCTTAATTAAAAACTTCTCTTTAGTTTCATTTAAATTATTTAGGTTGAAAGGGAAGAGGGCATCAAATTCCTTCTTGGACATCTATTTTCATAAGGGACAAAATCTTAGAGCTTTTATTTCATAGATCTTCTTTAATTTAAGTTTAAATTTATATTTTGAATTAAAATGAATTTAAGTCAAAATAAATATTAGAAAAATAATAACATCACATATCAGTTTTTATAAACATGTTAGCATTTGTTAGCCCATTAATGTATGCTTGACCTAAGCACACCTAACAAAAATATTTTTATTTTTATTTATGATAATAGTCCTTTACATGTAGAAGATGTGTTAGATTTAAGAACATATATTAAGACAAACAATCTTAGACATTAGTCAAAAAAGTATACCACAAAGACATGTAAAGCACATCATTAACACATCACGAGAATCAAAGAATCATGAATAGCCTAACCTAAGTTTAGGATTTTGTGACTTAATGATCTAGTGTGTGAAGGAAATAACTTGTATAACAAGACTTTACTAGGTTTTTTGTTCAAGTTTCAATTTGGTGTTTGAATTTGTTTGAATTTTACCTTTGGATGGTTTCAATTCCAATATTTTAATGATTTTTTTTTCATTTCACTTATTTGGTTAAAATTGAAGTATGTTTTCAAGAATGAAGAGTAGAATAAATCTCACTTTTGGGTGTAACCCATTTTATTCAAATCCTAACTCATAATGGAATGAAACCTCCATCCAAGATGATCCATCTAAAAATTAGCTAAGATTCTTAAGATCTTAATTAATCCTTTTAGTTTCATTTAATTATTTAGGTTCAATTTAATTTGGATTTTTTGGATTAATTCTTTTCTTTGGAAATTTAATTCTTCATTTCATTTCTTTTAGTTTGATTTGATTTTCATTCTTGGTTTAGTTTTTCAAATTAATTTAATTTGTTTCATTTGAGTTTTGTTTGAAATGTTTCATTTGGTTTCATTTTTAGGATTAAGTTATGTTAAGATTTGTTGAATTATATTCATTTCATTTGATTTAATTTATGTTAACCTAAGGCACTTAATTTATTTAAATTTAAAGTTAGATTGATTATGACTTTAAGTTTTCATTAAGTATTTTAATTATCATTTATTAACTAAGGTTTAATTAATTAAGCATTATTGATTTCATTAACCCTTAAGCTTGGAAATGATTAAGTTCTTTGATTTAGGATGTTAGAACTATTAAGAGTTTGATGTTGATGTAGATTATTTAAGTTGTTTCATGATTTTAAGAATTCATGAATTTTTTTATTAATTAATTGATTCATATTGACTTATGAATTTGGAAATTCAAGTAAACCCAAAGGTCAATTGTGTTTGAAAGTTTTATGGCAAGTGGCGTTTGCCTATTTCATGTTTTCAAATTTTCATCTTGATTAAATTTATAATTAGAGTAATTAAGATTTTAATTATTTTATTAAACCACAAATAGGCTAATTTGCAAATCATTTAGATTTTATTTTCATTAATTCCTCTAGAAGATATTTCAAGAGAGTTCATTCATATTTATTGGATATTTAGTCGATTTATTGATTAATTTTTTTGTTAATTATTTAAATTATTTAATTCAATTAATTATTTAATTAAGCCATTTGGTGATTTATTTGGTTTTAATGAGTTTCATTGATGATTTTATGTTAATTAAGCTAAGTTGACTTGAGATTATTTAATCTATTTTCATAATTTATTTTATTTTATATTAATTTATTTAACAAAAATGAAGATTTCAGATTTGAAATTTCATATTCCATGAATTACATTGAAATTATTCATGGAAAGTTATCTTGTGTGTTTTATATTAAAATTCTAAGTTTCATTTGAATTGGATTAATAGTTTATAATTAATTATAAGTTAATTGATTTCATTCTAAGCTAAATTAAGGCCAAAATATGTAAAATTAATTAGGGTTTTAATTTTATTGGAATCCACTTATCAAGATGAATCCATAGAGCCCAACTTTTCAATTTTTGGATCTATATTTTAATTTCTATGCTTTTTTGAACTTTCTATGATTTTTAATTAATTTTTTAATTTATTTTAAAGGATTTACCATTTAAAGAAGGCAAGTCCATGTGGCGGCCTATGTGGCACGGTCACCATATGGCGAGGCAAGAGTGGGACACGGATCTCATGGCTTCCGCTGCCATGAGGGGCATCTTGACTATCCGTGGTCGAACTATCCTGATTGGTTCAGTGGAATCCTTAAGGAATAAAATCATATTGTCTAGCTAGATCTCAACCATCCATTTCAAATAGAAGGACCGGATGGCGGAGATCAAATCTCAAGAATCTCTGGCAAGAAACATATGATGTCCATCTTTTTTGACCAATTTCTGGCCATCGCTAATGAATTTTGATGCAATCTTGATTACAAAATGATCAAGGATCATTTTTTGACCCATCCATGTAGTTTGATCTACATGGGGATCAAATTCCTATCAAAAAATTCTAAAATTGAATTCTTTGGAGGATGATGATGAAGCATACCTCACTTCCAATGATCATCGGTGGTGGGATTGACTCCATTGGCTTCATATTGATGTGACAAAGCTATGCATGCAATTTGGCAGCTTATCTCCTCATGAATTTCTTCCAATACTAACTTCGGATCAATTTTTGATGGCTTTGGGCATTCTCTGGCTCACCGACAATGAGGGGAGTGGGTGGCAATTTGTTTAAGGTCGCCTCAACCTCTAAAACATGTTAGAACATTCAATTTGATATGGGAGAGTATCCCTTGCATTTCACCATTAAAGGAGCTTGGTGGTTGCCAGATTTCATTCATTTTTCTATGTGCTGATGGTGAGGAGTTAAGGGTTTCCTCCATCTCACCTTGGTGAACAAATTGAGATGAAGAGAGAATTGGTCCTTCCTTAATGCTTAAATTCTTTAATTGGCTTACCATCGATTAATGAAGCCAAAAGGTGGATTTAATCTTGGCCTAGTGAACATATTTGGATGAAGAGATAGATGGAGGAGCATCTACCTTCTTCCTTGCTTTAACATTGGCTCTTCACTTCTTCTTTCTTCTTCCTTCTTGCCTTCTCCTTGAGAGGAAGTGAAACTTTTCTTGGATCTTTGCCTTCAATTGATTGGAATGGATCCCAAATTTTGAAGTCAAGGTAGAATGAGAAATAGAAGAGTAATGATACTTACCTTTTTCATGGATTATCAAGTCTTCCATCTTCTAATTCAATTTTAATTTTTTTATATGATTCATGGAAGCACCAAAGTATTTAGGTTGATATGTGGTTGCCCAACTCAAACTCAAAGAGGTCAAGTTTAAACCCATTTGACTTGGATTGGAACCTTGAATCCAATCAAAAGATTTGGATTCAAATGATTCAATTTTGATTCAATTCATTGCATTTTGAGTTTAATCATCTTTAATTGATGATTGATTAAGTTTTGATTTAATTAATTCATTTAGAATTGGATTAATTTTAAATTTCATTTCATTTCAGCCCATTTAAACCTAAATGGGTTAAGTTTGATTCCAATTGGGTTCAAATAACCAATATGACTCAATTTGATTTAGTTTGAGCTCTCATGCTTGATCAAATGTGTGAAAGGATTTGGAGAGATTGATTTCATTTAATTTCAATTGGATTTCAATTTGAACCCATTTGACCCAAAGTGGGCTTCATGGATTAAGTTTTGGTTTCATTTCGATTAAATGACCAATTTGACCAAAGTAGACCCAATGATGGGTTGTATTGTGTTTAATTATCATTTCCAAATAATTTTGAGCAATCAAATTTAATTTATTTTAATTTGATTTATTTACAATATGACCCATTTAGGATTATTTAGACTAAGATCTAATAAGCCTAATTAACGCCTAAATTAATTTGAATTTCTTTATATTTGTGATTAAACATGTCTTTTTTATCATTTGAAATATTTGGAATGATTTAATTTGGTCAAATTCTTTGTGGTTGACCTTTGACTTGGTGGGACTCACCTAAGTGAAACTTATGCTAACTAGATTGACTAAATTTGACTTTGATTTAGTTTTGGATTTGTTCCTTTGTTTTAATTTGATTTTACTTTGATTTATTTATATTTGATTTGATTTAAACCAAATTTAAAAAATTGGGTCAAGTCTACCTAAGCTCATTAGGTTAGATTGAACCCAAGGAGGTGCACTAGGTCACTATGTATAGTGTCTAAGCATTGAAGATATTACTATTTAAGATTATGACATCCTAATTATTGATTTTAGAATGATATTAACCTCATAAAAAATGAGATCAAAACTAGCCTTCCCAAGATAGATCAATTTAATTCTTTATTTTCTTAGATGATGTTATGCCATCAAAATATAATTCCCAAGTGGCATTAGGTACACCTTCTAAAGTCATGATCTCCTCATATCGAAGATCATCATTTTTAAGGAAACTCTCAGGTATGGGATGTTCTATTAAGAAGTTAGCTATGACTTAATCTTTTATATGAAGAGGAATGTAAGTGATCTCAAATTGTAATAGAATTATTGACCAACGTGCTAGACGTCCATACAACATTGGGCTATTCATAAGATATTGCAATGGATTCACTCGTGGGATTAAATTATCTCTATGAGAAAGCATGTAATGTATTAGTTTCTAAGCAGCAAAAGCTAAGGCTAAATAATGCTTCTCAATAGGCGTATAATACATTTTCACTCGATGAGTCTACAGTTGAGATGGTGAAGAGCATTTTCTTTTCTTTCTTCATTTACTTGGGCTAATAAAGCCCCAAGTGATTCATCTAATGCCACAGTGTATAAAATTAATGAATTTCCTGAAATTAGAGTAGCCAAAATAAGTAGATTCATCAAATATTATTTTCGCCCTTCAAATGCATTTTTATTTTTTTCATCCCAAATGAATTTGAAATGTTTCTTTATTAATGCCACGAATGGTTGATATCTTCTAGATAAGTTTGATATGAACCTCCTTAAATATGCAAGCCTTCCTTAGAATGATCTTAATTGTCTAAGACTTCTAGGTGGCAGTATTTCTATAATGATATTTATTTATTTATTTTGGATCGATTTCTTTCCCACGGTGTCGCACTAAGAACCCTAAAATTTTTCTCAAAGTTACTCAAAATGCACACTTAAACATGTTCATTTTTAGGTTATAATGGTGTAACTATTCAAAAAAAAAAATTCTATAAATCATATAAATTATCTTCTTTTATTTTATTTCTAATGACTAGATCATAAAAATAACACTCAACTTGATTGTGAATCAGGTCATTGAATATTTCAATCATGGCTCTTTGGTATATAGCCCCAATATTTTTGAGACAAAATGCCATGACCGTGTACCAAAAACCCCATAGGAGTTCTGAACATTGTATGCTTTTCATCCTCTGGAGACATCTTAATCTGATTATACTAAGATGATCATCCATGAATGAAAAGATCTCATGCGAAGAGGTAATGCCCACCATAAGTTTTGGTATTAGCAACGGGAACACATCTTTGGGATAAGCCTTATTTAAGCCTTTAAAGTCAACACAAATGTGTATTTAACCATTCTTTTTATTTATGAGGACTATGCTAGCTAGCCAATCAAAATATTATTCTTCTCTCACAAAGCTAGCTTCAATCAGTTTCTTCACTTTAGCAATTACTTGTTGTTCAATCTCTTGGTGCATTCTCGTAGGAGTTTGCTTTGATGGAATTACATCAGGTTTAATCTCTAAGTTATAGAAGACAACTTCTGGAGATAAACCTGGCATTTCATCATAGCTCAAAGCAAAGCAAACTTGTATTCAAAGTGTAAAGAGATTCACACTTTAGAATATTCTGGATCCATCAAAGTATTAATATAAGTTAACTATGGGTCTTCAACAATTCCTAGGTTAACATCCTTTAACTCATCAATAGTAGACTTGATTTCTTACTCAGACTTAGGAGGAGCATTTTGTTGCAAGAAATCATCGAATTTATTTGATGTTTCTATGAATAATTCCTCTAAAGAGTTAGAAGAAATTTTAAATAAATGATCTAATTCTAGATGATTTCTTATCATTAAATAATGTTATATATCATCTAGTGGCCCAACAATACCAAACCCAGCACCAACTTTGGAATTTAATTTTTTATGTTTAGTATACCACAAGCTTTCCATGTGTTGAGCTATATCTCTAGGCCTAATATTTATAATAAGACCACATTTCATAGAGTTTTAACACACTTGGAGTACTAGTCAATAGGAAGCTCTATTATTTCATTTGATAGTGGATCTTCAAGCTCTGCATCTACTTCTGAGCTTGAAGGTTTGGGTATAGGGTAAAATTTTGATAATTTAACCACTTCTCCTGACAAGGTAGGGGACACATTGACTTCCAATTGAGATATTTTATTTTGAATATTTCCTTAATTTTTGAAATGTGGAGAGCCCAAGTTCATCCTTTAATTCCTTGATTTGTTCTTCATCATTATCTAATTCCAATGTAATCTCAAATTTTATCAAGGCAGCTTTTTGATTAAAATCCTCATTAGAACTGGATTCCAAATCAATCTATATCACCAGAGGTTCTTTTTATTTTACTTTTTTTTTCCTCCTTTCTTTATTTTTCCCTTTTTCATTTGTTGCATTATTTGATGCCTCAATAATGTTGGATTCCATAGAATCATGGTTTGGCATCTTGGGCATGTAATAAGCCGTGTCTTCATAAAGTTCAATTCATGAATAGAGAATGGTTGTATATCTCCTTTTATAGTGTATTCTACTCCATCCCTAGTGTATTTAATGCATTGGTAGAGTGAAGAGGGAACCATTCTATACTTATGAATCCAAGGTCTACCTAAGAGGGCATTGAAGGATGTCTTTAAGCCTATGATATGAAATTTAGCTTTTATTTTAAATCCTTCTATTTCCAATAATAAACTAATTGAACCTAAAGCTTTTTCCCTAATTTTATTCAAACCCCTAATTAGAATTTTGTCTGAACTGAGTCTTCTGTTATCTATCTTCAGGAATGATAATTTTTTAGAGTTCATAATATTGATTGATGGACCAGAGTCTACCAGAACTATTGACAACCTCATGTTTTCTATTTTAACATATATATAAAGAAAACGGTTATGATCAATAGTGCCAAAAAGTAGATCATCGTCAGAGAAATTAACTCATAGGATCTCCTTGAAGTAGAAATCCTCATCTAAGGAAGTTGTTGCTAGCTAGCTCAGGCATATCTCTGGATTAAGTACTACTTGTACTAATGACTCTCTCATTCTTTTGAAAGAATAAGAGCATCATAGATACTCAACCTAGAAAAAAGTTTATTAAGATGGGCTAAAATGTTATAGTCGACCTTAGGAGCTTTCGGTTCAACTTCTATTTCTTTTAGAAAAGGTTTTGGAATTAATCTTTGAACCATAATTTACTTTCCTTTGTCTTTAAGAGGAGAAGGCAGGCGAGGTGGTAAAACTCTTCCACTATGAAGATTGACTTCAGCAATATCTCCAAAGGTTGTGTTAACCTAATCCTCATCATTAATATCTTTCTCTAAAGATTGATCAAATTCTGATAATTCTATCTCTATGCTAAGAGGATTGCCTTGTAAGTCTTCCATAGAACTATCAATATTTGAGCCTAGTTCATAAAACACATCATGAGAATTTTCTTTTTTATCACTTTCTCTTTTATTATTTTCAACAATATGCTCAAAATAGCGAATATATGAAATGCCTTTGGAGGAAAATTTTTTTTTAACTTTTCAAAATGAGTGCAAAAGATAAAGACATAAAGTTTTGCTTTTCCATCTTTATAGTACAAAATTCTATCATATACAATAGATGTTGCTCCTTCAACACACTTTCTAGCCTTTTGCATAGTTGAAGATGTTGAATCGGGTAGAGGTGGAACTTGCTCTCTAGACTCTAGTAGATCCATCGGGATGATCTTCCTATAGATCTTTGTAGGAACCTACATAGCATTTGAAAAAAAAATTATCATATACTTTTAGAAGAACGTGATAGAGCTATATCCCATTCATTTGTAGAAGGAGTACTAGTACAAGTAAAGTTGTCGTGATAACCTTAATAGACCTTTGTTCAGGGTCCAAAAAGTAATCAGTCAGTATGATCACTAACCTCTTCTTGTAGTTTCTTTCAAGATAGTATTAAAATGTATGATAATCTTCAATAGTATGCCAAAACATCTAGTGGTATGGACAATAGTTAGGGTCATTTACTTTTTCAACTTCCTTAGGCCTTTTTGGGCGAGATAGTTTGAAATCTGGCTTCCTTTTCAAAATTTTGAAAATATTTTGCACTACCTCTTTTTTGAAAGAATATGTCTAGTTCATTCTTTTAGAAAAAGGGCTGGTTGGAACCTTTTTAAGAGTTGATGATATCTGCTGCTATGGTGGCCTAAAGGATAAAAGCCACTATGACTGTATCTATATGGGAGCCTTTTCCTTATCCTCTATAGAGACATTGCCTAAAAGCTTCCAAGGTTTTGATGGTTCTATAGAAGAATGATCCTTTAGGAAGGTCATCATATGAGCATCTTCCTGTAGGTTAGAGGCTTTATTAAGGATTTTTTCAGAGGTCATTGATACCCAGCGCGCTCTGTCTCTGGCGATTCTCTGGTGATTTTGTTTTCCTGTGCTTCTTCCTGCAATTTTGGCCGCATTTCGGGTTGCTCCGATCGTGATTGCTGATTTCTTGCTTGGTTGCGCATCATAGCTCGGCTCACTGCTTATGTGACTCCCACTGGATCATTCAATGGCGAAGATTTGCTCTGGCTTGTGCTCATCCCCTCCGGATGCCATCTTTGCTCTCGATCTAAAGGTATTCTCGATCCGAATCCATCCAATAATGCGCCTGCTGTCAAGTCCTTTAAGGATGCTCTTTCTGGTAAGATCCCTAGCTCTAATGCCTCGATTAACTTAGTTTCTATGACATTCCGTGGAATGCCGACTGTAATGTGCTCTGACCAGGATGTGGAGATGTTAGCTAAGCCTTTTGAGTTCGCTTTGGTTGGTAAATTCTCTTGATTGCCTCTAGATAATATCGCTCTTTCTTCCATAGCTTAAAGCTTTCGAGTCTTCACTATTGGATTGATCCTCGTCATATATTCAATTATCCAATGATTTAGATTATTCTCAGTCTTTGCTCCCCGCTCCTATTTTGTGTATAATTGTCAAATCGCTCTTGAAATGGTCACCACTTTTGATGTCAAGAGGAATCCCTATTGTTCCTTTATGGCTTGCTTTCCCTAACATGAGAATTCACTATGTTACTCACCAAGTTTATTTGCGGTTGGGGCTCTATTTGGTAGACCTTCAAATTGATCATACAACTAGATCTCTAGATCATTTGCGTATCTTGGTTGAGATTGACATTACAAAAAATACCCTAAAGAAGTTTGGATTGGTTCGAAAAATTGGATATAATCAAAGTGGAATTTAAAATGTCCTATCTTTTGCACTCATTGTAAGATCAATGGCCATGACCATTCTGAATGCTTTCTATTACATCCTAACCTCAAAAGAACATACCACAGATCTAATACCTCTCTTGGAACTAGGAAAACCAATAATTTAGTTTATGTGCCTAAAGTTTCTCATGGAACTCATCCCACTACATCTACCCCTTTATTACCAGATGTGTCCAATGAAATACACTCGAGCTTGGCAAAAAACTCTATTGAGGTGTGTGAAGAAATTAATAAGCATTTACCTAGCCTCCCACTTTCAATAATTTGGCCTCTCATGACAATCCCCTTCTTGAATCTTAATGACAATTTGAATGGGGATCTTATATTGGATCAAAATAATGTTAATCCTACTTTGAATGGTGCAAGAACCTCCCCTTCTACTTCTCTACAGAGTGATACTCAAGCTATTCCCAATTCCCATTCTTACTCTGATACTGAAGAAGGAGAAATCACCACTAATAAAACATTGGTGATATTGCTCCTACTACGGATACACAAAACCAATCCCTCTCGATGGAGATACCTTGGATCTTGATAGACCCTTCCAAAGCTTATTAAAAAAAATCTTTCAAAGCCAAAATGACTAATAATAACTCCACTAGAATCACCGCTTCCCTAACACCTCACAAATAACTATGTCCTCCTCTCTTTTTTTTTCCATTTTCCTTTTTCTTCTTTCTTTATGATCAATTTTCTTATCTGGAATATCCAGGGTTGTGAGACTCTTTCTATCCGCAACCATGTTAGGAGCCTCTGTCGCACTCATAACATTAAATTTCTTGTTATTATTGAGCCTTTCATTCACTCTTCCAAGATTTCCCATGTTGTTAGATCCATTGGATTTCAAAATTTCTTCTTCAACCTTAATAATAAAATATGGTGTTTTGGAATAATTTCATCACCATTTCCATCATTGATGATCTGATCAATTGGTAAATGTCAAAATCTCTTTAGGTGAGTTTTGGCCTTTGGTTCCTTTATGCTTCTTGTAATAGAGCCGGTAGGAACATTCTTTGGAATCACTTAAGAACCTTCGCCTCCTCGGTTAACCTTCCCTGGTTGGTTGGGGGTGATTTCAACACTATCATTGCTTCTTGGAAAGGAGGGAGGATGTTCTCCTAACCTCCATTCCATGACTCTCTAATATGATCCTTGATTGCAATCGATTGACATTGGTTTTAGTCGATTACACGTGGAACTCTAGACTTTGGCGATCTTGTGAACCCTCTTTAATTCTCTTTGGATCAATCAATGGCCTCTCTTCCGTTGAGCATTTGAGCGAGAACTTTGACCATGCTCCTCTTTTGATCCTATCAAAACTCCCCTTCACCCTTCTACACCTCACCTTTTAGATTCCAAAATATATGGACCCAACATGGTGACTTCACTAATGTTGTTTTCACTAATTGGATGGCTCCTGTTCACCCCGATAATTCTGTTAAAGGCATGCTTCGGCTTTGGCTTAAGCTCAAGAGGCTTAAACAAAATCTCAATTGGTGGAACAAGCATATTTTTAAAAATCTTTTTACCAATCTTAAAGCTATGGAACAAGTGGTTTGCTCTCTTGAAGAGGGCTTAATTGATCCAAGTAAAGCTTGATGAGTTGAGCATTGCCAAAGATAGTTTGATTAATTATCAAAATATGGAGGAAACCTATTGGTCAAAAAAGCTAGCAACATATTCGATGGCGATAGAACACTAGGTATTTTCATGCTATTTGTAATAAATGGAAAGCTTTAAACTCGATTAAGAAAATTTAAGAACTCTAATGATGGTTGGATATAACGATATGATGAAATTAAGGAATCATACATCACTTTCAAAATTTATTAAATTCTAATCCCGTTAAACCCTCCTCCAACCTAATCCCTTCTTTGATTAGCAATGAGGATAACCATTTGCTCACTATGTCCCTAGCGAGATTAGTAATACTCAATAGCATGAACACTTGTTCTTTGGCCACGATGGTTTCGACTCATTTTTTTCAGCATTGTTGGCCTTTTATTAAATCGATCTTGTTAATCTATTGATTTTTTTTTTGATGGCGACTCTATCGGATATTTTTCAAGTACTTATTGTCCTTATTCCCAAATCCATCATCCACGAATCTTGGGGCAATTTTGACCTATTAGTCTTTGTACCTTTTCCAAAACTCATTGCTAAATTAATTAATAATAGGATTAGCCCTTTCCATAAAATCATCTCCCTAACCAAATGGTTTGTTAAAATAGAACCATATCGATAATATTCTTCACGAGCTAGTTTATGACATTGATGTCTCTTCAGAGGAGGTAATATGCTTTTCAAAGCGGACATCTAAAGCCTTTGACAACCTCTCATGGGATTTCCTCTTTCAAATCTTACATTTATTTGGTTTCTCGATAATTTTATCGGCTCATAAAAGTTGTATCTAACATCGGTTTTCTTTATCTTAAATGGTGAATCCATTGGTTTCTTTACTTTGAGTCATAGTTTGCGTCAAGGTGACCCTCTTTCTCCTTCTCTTTTTATCATTGTTGTTGAATATCTTTCGAGGAGCCTCAATGATCTTTTCATTAAAAAACTAATATGGATTTTAAAACTCATGGTGGTTTCCCTTTCTTATCTTAGTTTCTTTGATGATTTCATATCTTCGCAATGCCTCCTTCAACATATGTTAAAACTATTAAGAATCTCTTAAATGATTTTGGCAAAGTTAGTGGTCTCTTCCTTAATGAAAGAAAATGCTACTTTATTCCTCACTAAGATTCCCATCAATAGACTTAATCAAATCTCGAATTACTAATTTTAAGCAAAGTCAATTTCCCATTACTTATCTCTCCTTTTTTAAAGGCCAGAAAGATCTCATCTTTTTGATGACCTTATTCAGAAAATTTCTAATAAAATTTCGGTTTGGGAATTTCATTTACTCTCTTTTGGTGGTAGGCTAACCTTGATTAAGAGCACTCTTAATTCCATGCCTTTATATCTCATCCAAACCATTGTCGACCATTTCTAGCATCACAATTGAGCGTCTCTAAATAAATTTTTCGGGGCTCCAACACCTCTAAAAGAATGCGGACCTCTTGGTTTAAAAGTTGTGGCACTTTTGTGAAGGTGGTCTTGGTTGTAAATCCATAAAAGAAGCTATCAATGCCTTTTCTATAAACTCTGGTGGAATTTTAGGAGTAATCATTGTCTTTGGGCTAATTTCATGATGCTAAATATTGCAAGGGTAAGCACCCCTCATTTGTCCCTTTAAGGTGACTCTCACTGTGGAAAAGACTTTGTTACGTCAAATGGGCGAATCCTTAATTTTTTGGGGCATTAACTCGGAGACTCTTTCTTGGCAAGATAATTGGAGTGGATGTGGATCCATGATGACTTACTCTCCACCCATTCCACTGTTGCTATTAGAGTAAACTATTTTTGGCATAATAATAAGTGGAATAATAGTATGCTTGCTGATTTTATCCCTTTTACTTTCTTGAATATGGTTTTCTCTTCCTATCACTCCCCAATCAAGATCAGATCCTCTTTAAGCTCTCTCATAATGGTGACTTCAACCTCCAAAATGTGTGACTCCACATTAAAGATACTCATGATTCCTCCTATGTATTCTCTAAACTATGGAATAACACTATCCCTACTTCTTATTTTGTACTTACTTGGCATATTCTGAAAAATTTTATCCCTGTTGATTCTTTGTTGTGGGGTAAAGGGTTCCATTTACCCTCTAAATGTCAATGTTATTTCATATTGAGAATGTTAATCATGTTTTGTTAATGGGGTCATTGCTTCTAAACTGGATTTGGTATGATGATCTATTTAACACTCAATTTCAATGGCTCTCTTACTTTATATCAACTTCTTGAAATATATTTTGATAATACTATTAAAGGATCACATTAAAGTTATCATTGCTATTACTCTTATCTGGTTCATATGGATGGATCGTAATGATGCAAAACACCGTGGGATCCCTATGAACCATGTGAGGATTATTGCTAGAACTAAAAACAAAATTCGTGACTTGTTTAAAGCCAATCTCATTCATTACAGACATTTCAAAGGCTATAAATTTGTGGCCAATAAACTGGGCATTATCTTGCCGGATCAACCTTACTGTCAAAATGATAAGATTGTCTATTGGAAAAAACCTCTTGATCATATTATTAAAATCAATACTGATGGCTCTGTCTCTCATAATGGCTCTGGTTGTGGTGGCATTTTCAGGAACTCTAAGGGTTTAGTCCTATGTGCTTTTGCTTATCCTCTTACTTCCTACACTGTCCCTTTTTCTGAGCTTATGGAAGTCTTCAAAGCTCTTGAGATTTGCCTCCAAAATTGCTGGCTCAATATTTGGATCAAGGTGGATGCTGTTCTCCTAATTGATCTATTGACTTCCACTAAGATGAGCAGCACTGAATTGTACTACCTCCTCAAGTAAACTAGATCTCTTCTTTCCCAACTGAATTTTAACATCACTCATGTTTGAAGGAAATGCTTGCCGACTACCTTGCCAATCGGGTGCTAGATCCAATGGTATCATCTTCTTTGATCAACACACCTTACCCAAACACTTGCATGGGTGGTTAACTTGGACAATTGGTTTACCTCGAACTTAATCTAATTTTGAGTTTTTCTTTTCTCTGTATGCTTCTTCTTTTTTTGGTTTTTTGTTCCTTTTTCTGCCTTTTGTGGATGCCACACACGGATATTTCTTGGTGTCTGGGTCTTTGTGTCATGCTTTGGTGTTTTAATAGCAGGCTTATTGCTTTTGGGATTTACATTGATAAAAGGCTGTTGAGCTATGTGCATACGGATACTCAGCATAGGAATTATGTTGAGCTATGTGTCAGCTGCTATTGGTTTTTTAACCCCCTATCCTATTGGGGCTTTTTCCACCAAAGCTGGCTACATCTCTAATCCAAGGGGGCTTAATCACTGCTGGATGGAGATAATTACTTTGATGGGTTTAGCTACCCCATTAATTTCTACAACCTGTGTTTCAAAGATATTCTTGCTTGGAGCATCTTAGCTATCTATGTTGTTTCTATGCATTGTATTATTGTCCACCATGTCAAGGTAATATTTATTTTGATGACTTACCGTTAGGTTCTTGGATTTTATCGATAATGACCATGGAGGGTTTTTTGACATGTTTGCTTGTCCCTATTAGATCCTTTGGGATCTTAATGTGGGGGTTTCCTTCTTTTCTTCCACCGCTATGGCTATTTTTGCGTTTTCTTACTGTGGTCTGGACCTCCCTACACCTTATGGCGACTCTACTTGTGTATCTTTATACTTTGTTTGGTGGAATCTCCTCGCATTCGCTTTCTTTGTATCGCTTATTTTTTGTCCCTTGATGGATTTTATCTTACTTGTTTCTAGCAATACGTCCAGGAGATCCTTTCTATCGTGTTTCGAGATTGGGGTTTTGGTCAATTTATTTCTTGCTCTTGTCAAGCTTAATTGTTTGTTGGTTGTCTTCTCCTATTCCCTGGAATGGTTTTCTTCTTGGCCTCTTTTTTGGTTTTCTTGTGTTTACCCCTTTTCTCTGTTTTTCTTTACTTTGTTCTAACATTTGGGATCTTTGTTAGTCTTCCCTGTTGCTTTCACTCTTTTTTTTACTATGATGGGAACATGAAAATCTTGAAGATCTTTCTTTTGTTCTTTGAATTTAATCAATGGTTTATCTTATATGCATAACTTGGTTTTGGCCAACCCAGTTATTGGTATCTTGGCTTAATGTGACTAAGAAACCGCTATTGGCGCTCAATGTGTCTTCTTGGATTGGCTTGTGGTGGAGCTGTTGTATCTCTCCATATCTGCTACCTTTTCCTCATTCCTACTATTTGTATATGAGTAGGGGATTTGTGGACTTTCTTACTACTTGACTTAATTATTTTAATCCAAAGTGGGATTATTGAGCACCAATTGGTTGTATCTTTCCTTAATCTTCTTTATTTGTTGTTTGTGATATCCCATGTCTACTCTAATATCTCTTTGCAGAAATGGAATGGTGTTATTCTTTTCAATGCTAGTCATTGGCTTTTCGGGTCCTCTTTACATATTGCTGTCTTTGTGAATTATGGTTGTTTTTTGATTCTCGATTTCCAAACAGTTTGTGTTATTATCAACTGGGCTGTTTTTGATCACACATGTTGTTGGTGGATTAATACTCTACATCTATCTCGGGGTTTTGGTTTGTTTTTTGTTCAGCAAGTCTCTATTGAATT